>JAQFYZ010002266.1:0-17883 GCA_034695085.1 Cylindroiulus punctatus
TCTTTGAGTGAAAAGATACACTCGTACATTTGGTATGTATAATGAATATGGTGGCGTAATTTGATTGCTGGGGTCACGTAGAACAATTATGCTCTTGATAATAGTGTATTAAGAGCGGTGACCCCATTCCTTTGTGGTACACTATTTCACCCTGTGTATGCTTCCAGTATACAGGGTGTCTCGCTCTTGCCCATGTACAATTGGTAGCGTCTGACTGTGCTCACGCACAGATTACAAACATGTAATTACATTGAAATTTGTTTCAATAAATACTGTAGCACCTGATTTTTTAGGGGAAAATTTACAAACTTTATTCGGAAATTTAAGGGTTTTTTTTTAAAATTCAAACTCAAACTTTCAAAATTCTCAGCGCCGCCTGGCATCCAAACTTTTTATATACACTCGCGCCACCTATTGGCTTTTAAGGGGACTTAAACCCTTCTCGTCATGGTCGTGCAGATAATGATGGGCTTGTTTATTTTGATTTACTTCTTTGAGTGAAAAGATACACTCGTACATTTGGTATGTATAATGAATATGGTGGCGTAATTTGATTGCTGGGGTCACTTAGAACAATTATGCTCTTGTTAATAGTGTATTAAGAGTGGTGACCCCATTCCTTTGTGGTACACTATTTCACCCTGTGTATGCTTCCAGTATACAGGGTGTCTCTCTCTCTTGCCCATGTACAATTGGTAGCGTCTGACTGTGCTCACGCACAGATTACAAACATGTAATTATATTGAAATTTGTGTCAATAAATACTGTAGCACCTGATGTTTGATCGAGATTGGCTGCGTTCATCATTCATTTCTAAACGAAATTCCCAGCCACAGAAAAAGATGGTCGTCATGAATTCTTCCCTTTTTGCAGGTTGTTTTATACAATCAGTGTTTCTTTCCCATTGGTGGGTTTCGATCGCGTAATCGTTTAGCCCCAAAATTTGAAATTTTAATGACTTTTTCACCAATAAAATTCATTTTAAATTTCCTCCTCATTACCCCCAATGCATTAACGATGAGTTAATTTATATATTAACCCCAGTGACCCTGATTAACATAGGATTTCGTATGTTTTGGCATGTTTATGTCCCTTTGTAATGGTAGGGTTTAACCTTATGAACTATATAATTGGTTTGTATTATTGTTTTTTAATAATAGGTTTTTTAAATTTGCAGATTTTTTATTTTCCGAATTACTTCTGTCTTTTCATATACGGACGAAAATACGTCTGCTAAAGCGCTGTAGCTTTATGTTTTAATGTACTTTTCTTGGAGGGAATTTCAAAATTGCGTAATTTTTGTTTTTCATTGTTACTTTACAGAAAGGAACAATTATCATCTTAATGTTCATATTTTATTAATTTATTCTATTAATTTAATTGATTTATACCATTTCCTCATCTTTTTGTGCCATTTTAAATGAACGTAGATCGTTCATTCATACCGTTCCCAACTGTACGGCCAGAAGTTTTTTGGCTGAAGCGCCATTACTTTTGAAAATTTTAGCGCGCGTCTGGCGGTAAAATTTGAATTTTGGTTATTTTCGTGTTTTACTGTTTTTCATGCTTTCATGTATGTTTTTGTTTTGTGTTTATGTTGTTGTTTATTTATTTATTTATTTCTATTATTATATTTTTATTAGGTGACAACACCAAGGTAGGTACGAAACATGAATCATTTTTATTTGTTATAAATATTTGTATTAGTTTCAGGATGTTGCATTTTGGCGCTTAACTTGTATCAGTATGAATGAATTGGGCGCCGGTTTCCTGTTTTCAATTCAGAATAATTCCACAGTTTATTTCTTTTGAATAAAATTTTTTTTATTTTACCAGGTGACAGGTGTCCCTGTTATTTAGGCTTTCAGCCATTTGAAGCGTTTATTCGCCTTCCCCTTTTAGCCCTGATAAATAACCACAAACCATTGCCGCTTCCCCTGCTTGTAAAGAGAAGGACCTTGTACTACATAAATACTTCTTGACTAGTTGGTAATTCTTCCACCAAGATATGCTGAATTTAATATGTCAATTACGATCCCTCTTAAAACTCATTTCATTCCTAATTTCGATTATGGCAGCATGTTTGTTTCAGGAAATCGGCACCCAAAATTCCATCTATATCCCTCCCAATGCTTGGTTGATCCACCAAGATACAAGAGTGGATAAATTTCATGCCTTCAGTTTTGAATTCTACACCTGTTTCCCCATAAACCTATTAATGGTTTCCTGTTACTCCCTCAAAAGTTGTGCAAGGCTCCCTAATTACCGCATCCAGCGGTAACTACCTGTATCCACCAGAAATTTATAAGGTGTTTTATCGATGTAAACTACGATCGACATCTCTGAAGTGGAATAGTGAGGTGTTTGGTTTGTAAATGGTGCTATTGTTGTCTGGGCAGTGGGGTAGCACAAGCATCCCCCAGCTGACCATTTTTTGCTGGTGTGCCAGAGTTGTTCCTAGGTTTATTTCCTTGGTTGTTCTGAAGACTCCAACAGACACTTGCAAGGTGGCCCATTTTTTTACAACTATTGCCCTTAATCGGTCGGCGACATTCCCAAGCGTAATGTCCCGACTGACCAAACTTATAGCACGTAGGGATAAATCTCTGGTTCCCCTGATTACTCCGGTTAACATTCGAGTAGTTCCCTAGCTGCTTATATCTTTGGAAACAGTTCTTTGCTTGATGCCACAATTTATCACAAATTTTGCTAAAGTTACCATTGAACTTCTGGGCCCGTAGGTCCATAGTCTTGCGGCAGCATCCCCATCGAATTTTTCCATGTATTGTAGGCAGCTACCGGCCATTGTTGGGGTTTGGCTTGCCTAATTTGAGCAACACATGCGCACACATTTCCCCAACACCTGTTGGTTTTTAGTGCTTTCGATTTGGCCTTTTCCTTTACGATCGCTGCTTCGAGTTTGGCTAATCTCTTAGCTAAGGCATTGCTCTTATCTCCTAAGTCACTGTTCTCCGAATCCTGATATAGGGCACCTATTCCTGCTTCGACCATTTGTACTTTTCTTAGCTGTCTTTGCTTATACTCTCGTTTGCAGCTTCCTTGATAGCTATCTTTATAGCTTCTTGAAAGCTTATTGAATAGCTTATTACCTGCCCTCGCCACGGGGTCTTTCACCACCTTGTCGAAATACTTATCGACCACCAACTAAAGATGAATCGCAAAGTCTCGCGGATGTTTACCTTTACTTTGGTGATATTGGGACATGTTCTGTAACTTAGACACTGGGTGGGCATGGGCAAATCTCTGTTTAAGGGCATCTTTAAATCCTGTGTAATCAGTAATGCCTTAAACAGATTTGCTTAGGGCAAACTTTGAGGCTATCCCTGACATGTGGCACTTTGCCTTGCTGATTTTAACATCATCGGGCCAGTTCACGACTCGCAACATTTTCGAGTTGCTGGAAAAAATCCGTAGCAGGGCTGCCATCTACTTATCAATCAATTGCATCAATCCCTTATAATTAATCTATTCTACAGGATTTTGAAATGGGGAAAAAACTATTAGACATTTTGGATGATTTCGACTCCCAGGGGGTTATAGGAGATAAAGTAGGATTAAGATGGATGTTTTTTTAAAACTAGAATTAAAAAAGCCCTGGTGAGCTTCTCGGCTCTTTCAAAACACTTAAACAATGAAGCATTTAAAATCCAAATGTCCGATTTGGCCTTAAATAAGAAGATCTTGGGATTAAAAGCAAGCACCCCTACACTGACATGGGATTTGATTCGGAAAATGGGGAAATTAAAAAAATGGTCTGATATTATGACACAAATAGTCGGGATGGACAGTACTTTAAAGAAGGGTAAGGAATCCCTACATGAAGTTGAATCCTTTTTTGCAAAGCTTTTTGCAGAGGAAGGGGTGGATCTTACTAAAAAGCATATATTTTTTGATGCATTACCCCAAGTGTCAGATGAACTAGGGGAACTTTATGGTATAGTAAAAGAAACTGAAATAGCTGAAGCAATTAAAGCATCAAAGGATGGTACAAGCCCAGGAAATGATGGACTTGGATATTCCTTTTATAAAATATATGCTTCCAGGGTTATACCCCTGCTCTGCAGGGTTTATAACGAAATTTTTCAACATGGAAGATGCCCTGAAAATTTCCATGATGCGCTTATTACCCTTATTCCCAAAAAAGAGGATGCAGTGACAGTTGATGACTGGAGACCAATCTCTCTACTTAACACTGACTATAAGATACTGACAAGAGTGTTAGCTACACGCCTCCAGAAGGTGTTACCTTTAATTATTGGAAAGCATCAGACCTGTGCATTATCAGGGCATTCAATCGCAACAAATATAAAAAGTGTTCGAGATTTGTTGCAAGCCAGGGGGCTATAGAAGGGTTAGTATACGCTGTTGACCAATGGTAAGCCTTTGATAGGGTTTCCCATAGATACTTGTTGGAGGCCATAAAGGGTTTTTGCTCCTCGAATGACTTTAAAAAATGGATCAGGATATTGATAACGAAGGGATTCTGTACTATAAGGAATGGAAATGAGGTGACAGAAAGCATTCCTGTAAATAGAGGTGTAAGACAGGGAGATATCCTTTCCCCCCTTTTATATTTGTTGGCTATTGAGCCTCTTATACTTACAATAAATAACACCATGGCAGACAGTGGCATTATAGGAAAATTTGGGAAACAAAAGGTGTGCATGGCTTATGCCGATGACATCATACTTTTCCTCCGGAGGCCTGAGGACATAGATATATTTCTAGGAATTTATGGAAACTACTTACTTCTCAGTGGTTCAGATATCAATAGAACTAAGACACTTATTTTGCCTCTTGGTAAGATTACAGAAGAGCTATGTCAATTGAAGAATCTAGCAACTTCTCAAGGGGGAAGGATCTTCGGACTTTTTCTTGGAAACAAGGAATTGGAAGCACAGAATTGGGGCATCTTAAATCATAAGTTGGCAGAGTTTAAAGCGAAATGGGAACCGTACCTAAAATTTACTAATATTTTTTAGAGGGTTCGCTTAATGAATGGTGCTATCATGCTAAAAATTAGGTATATGTTGCAATTCCTTGATCCCCCACTCAACTGGATGGATAGAACAATGGCTAAGGAAAGAGCATGGGCTGCAAATAAAAAACGATATCCCGCTATAGTATCCATGATATGATCAAGTAATAAAGGTGGTCTAGGGGTTATTAGACCTACTGCCATGGAAGAAGGCAGAACAAATCGCAGAGGCTTTAATGACTCTGGTGGCTGATCCTACAGATTTGTATTATGGGGGGACACTGAGGGTAGTCACAGAAGGATCTGGCATAGGACATTGGGTCAATCAATTCATAAATAGAGTAACAAAGGACAATAAGAGATATTTTCCGAAGTCAATTATGTTATGTCGAAGGATATTTTCCAGATTTAGGCATTTTAAGATTAAGGTTCGCTCTACAGATGTTTTGGAGATGTTATGCATAATGGACTACCTAACAACCACAAAGGAAGTTAAAGGAGTCTTAAACTCACTGAAGATTATAACTTTTAGAGATTTAATCACATGTATTAAAAATGACAAAATAACCGAATTTAACAAGCATAGACTTGCATGTGTGATAAAGGTGGTTAGGGATAGTAGTCCCAGATTCCATGAGAAAGGAGTCCTTTTATTGCATAAGGATAAGGTAATTAACATAAACTTTTTTAAGACATCAACAACAAATAACATTATAAGAGAGATAGTGACGAGAGATTGCAAAAGACGAGGTGACACAGAATGTTACACGAAGGATGGAAACTTGTTTGTGGCAGGGTATGCTGAAAAATCTTGGAGGATGAGAAATCAGTGTGCAATAGCGCCCACATTTCTCATGCAGATTAAACAAAAGACAAATGCAAATTGCTCTATTTGCCAATAGAAGGAGGCCGGCGAATCTCACTATCTAGATGAGTGCCGGGTTACCTGTAAGTTTCATTCGTACATCAAATTATTGCTGAGTGGAACTGGTATTGAACGGACACCTAGAGAAGTATTGACATTTGGTGTGCCAAAGGGAAGGAACAGGTGTTGGAGTGTGGTGTCTGACCTCTTGGTCATCCTACTCGCAACAATACAAGACCAAATATATGCTGGGTACCATAACTACGAAGGGAATGGCATGCATTTGCTGTGCAAGAGGTCATACTCATTATTGAATCAGGAGAAACACTTCTACCTTGTTAACCATCGTCTATCCGAGTATTATAACAGACGGAGTTGTCTTTTTCTTGCTCTTGCAACCCTTAATCAGAAAGATAGTTGTGCAATAAGGGAGCCAGTAAAGGCTTGAATGATATTTTTACTCCATCAGGTTCTGCATTGGTAAAACCAGATGTCTTTCAGGAGTACTAAATTTGCCATATAAAGAGATGATATTAAACATTCAAAGCTGGTCATATGACTAAGCTGTTGTAGACAAAATGTCTCTACAGTATTGTGTGAATCATACTCCATCAGGAACCATTACAATGAAACCAGATGATGAAATATTTACAATCACAAGAATAAACTATGCATCTTGGCAATTTGCTCATCTAATTTGAAAAATGCTGGCCTTAAGGTCCAATTAGTCGTTAACTGTGAGATGTTGGATGATGGTTTTCTATGGTTTTAAAGTTTGATTGTTTGAAAAATTGCCCTGGATGTTTTAAAGGGATATGTAGCAATAACTTGGCAATAACTGCTTCTTCCAAAAATCATTGGTGTAAGAATGGACAAACGTAGGTTGTAAACCCTGTATGTACAAACCTGTGCAGTGCTTGAAAGAAGTTTGTGCTATAATCTACGGCTGATGTCTGTTGGCAGATTGGTGCTAGATATTAACAAATAAATCTAAACTTGTATTGCAATGAAGAAGTGACATATATATGTCACAGCCTGTGTCACCTTAGATTTTGTTATGGTATGTTAGTTGGAAGTGTGGCTTATCATTGGGTGCAAACAAAAGAAGAAAGATGACCCATGTGTGACCCAGTGTGTAGTGCCTTTTATTCTAACCATGGTACTTGCCTTGATAATACTGTTCAGAACTCTTTTTAGGACAAAATTATTTTGATTTTAGTAAGAGATGCTAAATCTACATTCGACTTATTATACTTAAAGTTGAGTACTGTTATGTTATGACATTTTCTGAGTAAGGGTGTTGTTTTTCTAATAATTTTAAGTTAGTGATTTATGAAAGAGCTTATATTTACTGAGGAACTTCTTAAGAAGATTTTACATTTTTACTTTGATAATTGCAACTGTATTGATAGTGTTGTAGTTATAGTAATGTTAAACATTTTTATATGACATTGGCTTGTTTCTTATCATTTTGTGACGCAACTGAATGGCATGTATGACAAAGCGTGATTGGTTTTAATAAATTCATCTTGGGTTCTGCCTCTTTCGCCATTTTTGCTTTTCTTTCTCTTAAACGCCTTTTGACAGTGCTAACAGGCCCTCCAGAACGTCGGCTAATTTGTCAGGGTCAGACGAAGTTGAGGGACCTGGGACGATTGTTCTATCTCCTTCCGTGTCGCTTTCACTTTCCGAGCTTCTTGACCCTATACTCCTTAACTCATACCTGTGCATTCCTCCTGCGCCATTGATGGCATTTACTTCTGATAACGCTTTTTATTAAACCCTCCTGTTGATCCGAACCCACTTTAACCGCGTGCTTTCTCACCTATTTCCCGCACTTACACTACTTCCGGATATACGCACTTTTCGCAAATCAATTACGCTTATCTATCCCCTAGGCTGGGTGGATCGCGAATGGATGGCTCCAAGGTTTCCCGTGCAATCTGCATCGACTACGCCTACATCTACTGTAATACCCGCAGTTAAAGCTAGCCCCGAACGCGAAAAGCGATCCGCCCATAGCAACCTTTTGGCAACTCAATTGCAATGTCCAAAAGCAAGGGGATCCACTTGTTTGCCAGAATTCCCGCATATACCGGACTATCTAAGTTAATTCCAGCTGATCCTGGTGTAGCCTGTTTAAATCCCTAGCTCCATTACTCAACTTTTTGTAGGTGAGAAGAGGAGACGACATGAAGAAGAGAAGCACGGGAGAAATCCGAATCCTGAATCAAATTTTATCCGAAACTTTACTGAGCGAGTTTTCATATCGGTTTTAAAACACGACTACAAATTTGAGGACTATGTGACAGTAACGTCGGTGTCTTCAAGCAAGCCATCTGAGATAATGGCCAGTTGTATTCATTTAAGGAACAACTCAAACACGAGAAGCAAAGCCAAAGTTGTACCAATCAAACACCAAAGACACAATTCCTGAACTGGTAGTTTACACATTCACAAAAAAATTGCTTAAAAGAAAAATTTCCTTCCCCATGCATTTAAGAGGACCCAGCCAATATCCCATAAGATTTGCAACTTCCTATTCCAATTCTACCACCTAACTTAGTACTTACTATAGCTCGAAATTCATTAAATTTCGAAATACTTATGTTAGAAACCGGAATTTATTTACCTGGAAGAATGAAGTAGTGTTCCGGTATCCATAAAAAATCCAATTGTGGCCCGGGTCGGCATCAGGGGGGGAGTCCGGAAAGGAGGGAGGGCACCACTACGTGTCCAGGACGAACCCGAAAATATGCATCACCCTATGGGTGGCATAAAAAATGATCCACAACATGGGCAGTTCCACGGTTTGGGGGCGGAGAGCCCATACGCCCTCCAGGGCAGCATGGAGAGCTGCTACCGGAATGGGGGGTGGCTGCATAGCTGGGAAAGGGATGAGGAGCACCACCTGTGGAAACCCCTGGTGGCAAACATAGATAGCGGGGTTTTGCCCCCCAACACCTGGACGGTGAAGACGTGTGTTGCAGCCATGGTGACAACAGCACTATTTCGCCCAGAGGCTGAAGTCGTCCCTGGGTGAGCTCGGCTGCAGCCTGGGGGGCCCGGGGACACAAGGTCGGAAAACATCCGACCACCGATGAACCCTTTTTATGGCCGCGACCGATGGATGGTGGTAAAAACCAGCGTGGGAAACAGAGATGCAACAACAACACCCCGATCGCCCCCTTCCCTAACCCCTTAGTCCCTACCAGTTAGATGATGTCATCAGATGACATCATTATAAAATAGAAAAGAGGAAGTGAGTGGCGCCCCTGGTGGCCAAACTTGGCAGATGGGTTTTTAGGCCCCAATGGGCCTGGGACCCCCGAGTTTGAGGTCCCTGAGCATAGTGTCTCCTGCTCCACCTGGTTATGCCTGTTCCAACCTAAAAAGGTGTTAAACCAATGATTTTGTAATTTTGAAGACCCTGGGCTAGTGCCTACGGAAGCGCTCATGGTCATAGTAGGTGCGTGCGAAGGGAGTCAAGCGCGCGAGCGTTAAGCCTATGGAAAAGCGCCACCTACAGGCAACGGTTAGGTTAACATTAAACGCGGAGGTTTAATGTAGAGGCGGCAAAGTGAGATCGCTGTTGTTGATAGTGAAATGTACAACGCTCTGGGGTGTTGGCTGTCGGCTTGATCTGTAGATGTAGTGATATCAATACCTGGCGGGCGTACACGTGATGTTGTGATGATCGGTACCTGGCGGGCGTACACGTTTACTTCAGTTGTCATGGTGACCCGTTAAATGGAAATGTTGTTTAAATTTATGGCGGCCTGTTGTCCATTATTGCTTACGATAATGTTTATGTCATAGGTGTGAGGATCGTAACCTGCTTGGAAATTTTTGTAATTTACGTTAAAAGAAATATACTGGTAATACCTGAATGGTTTAGAATAACTTATATGTTATAGTTGTAAAGATCGTACCTGCTTGCAAATTTTTGTAATTTACGTTAACGGAAATGCCACATATGTTCACTTGTTATGGTGACCTGCTGCTTTTTGTATATTGCAAAAACTAACTAGATGAATAATAGCACATGGTAATCTCTATTCTTTTTGACAATGTTTATATGTTTCAGGTGTGAGGCTGGTAACCTGCGTGGTAATTGTTTGTTATTGTGTTAACAGAAATGCCACTTCAATTGACGCAATAAAAGAAATTAAGAATTTAGAGTTGTCATAGGTGCTGTGTTGGTGTTAATAACTTTCTATAAGAAGTAGTTGTATGTAGTGGTATTGTGGCATCAGCAAATGTTCTAAAAGCTGTAAAAAATATAAAAACCCATGTAACCTAGAAATTTTCAAAAGATGGTCGTCATTAATCTCAGTAAATCTGCACAAAAAATGCAATTAGTAATTTCTACTGTTGTCACGACAGCTCTCACTTACTGGAAATATTTCCGTCAGTATTCTTAGTGAGTTGTCTACATTCACTGTATAGTAGTTACCTGCAATTGCGTTTTCCATATTGCATATTACCTGTCTAAAGGATGTTCTGCATTCCAAATGTAGACATCTTTCCAGTGGAATTTCGTAGAAGTTTTATTGTCGTTGAAAAGGCTGAAGCTGCCAAGGTTTGATTTCTGTGGTTGTTGAAAAGGTAATGGTATTTTAATACTTTTAAAAGTACAACTTTGAAGCGATTACATGTTTGACATTTTGTTAACTATCATCATAGCGGTATCATCAACTCAACGAAACTGGTAATAGAATGAAATGAATGGTAACCATCGATCTCAGTCGGGGATAAATTCGTACTCGGATTACTGACTGAAATCGATGTTTACAATTCATGTCATATGTTGCACATATGAAAAGAAATTACGACAACAAGAACACTTTTTATGATATTTGCGACATATTGCAAAACGGCAGTAATAAACATGAACATGAAAGTGAAAAACACTTTGAAAGTCAGGTATGTTATTTTTAAATAACATAACACACATTGACAAAAAAGGGTAAACTCTTTGGTAAAACGTATCCGGATTTAGCAAGCATGACAATATCTTTTTTTCACAAGAAAAACAAACTGTTATCCAGTCTCCAGAACACCCTACTATCCTCCAGGTGAGGGCAGGTACACTTTCAACTCCCTGTTCTTTTATGCTACAAACCCCGCCTCTGCTACCTGGAGAGTGGTTCATGTACTGATAAGAGATGGTAATGGGATGCACCCATTCAAAAAATTTGACAACAAAAACACTTTTGATGATATTTGCGACATATTCCAAAAAGAAAGGAATAAACATGAACATGAAAGTGAAAAACACTTTGGAATTCATGCATGTTATTTCTAAGTAACGTAACACATAGAAAAAAAATGTTAAACTCTTTGGTAAAACGTATCCGGATTTAGCAAGCAGGACAATTTCTTTTTTCACAAGAAAAACAAACTCTTATGGTGCCTTCACACTTGTAATTTTTGCCCACGTACGGAAGAAGTTTTTTCCATGTTATGTAGGTAAACCTTGGGCAAAGTTGGGCAAAAACCTCCATAAGAAGAAAAAATTATCTCCGAACGTGGGCAAAAATTACAAGTGTGCAGGCACCATCATGGTGCATTCACACTTGTAATTTTTGTCAATTGACACTTCCACCTTTAAAGGGCACCCACTAAATTGCCCCCAATAAGTCAGGACTGCTGGACTGGGGGCCCTATTTATAGGAAAAGTTACTTCAAATGTCCTTTTCAAAGATTAAGACTCCCCAAGTGTGCAATAGATAAATTTGGAAAGATAATTGAACATGATAACAGCATGAAGGAATTAAAATCGTGGGGCCGTGACCAATGTTGAGGCTTAAATTCTCAGTAAGAAGTTGTCCCGAAGTGACCACGTTTCGACCACCTCAGGCGGCCATGTTTTTGTGCTACTAAAAAAAGTTTCTAAGTAGACATTAAAAAACATGTATACGTGACCC
Organism: Cylindroiulus punctatus; assembly: GCA_034695085.1. NCBI lineage: Eukaryota > Metazoa > Arthropoda > Diplopoda > Julida > Julidae > Cylindroiulus > Cylindroiulus punctatus. Next base: position 11,795 of record JAQFYZ010002266.1, read on the forward strand.
CATGAATAAAAACGATTAAATGCAAATGCGAAAAATGATGTGTTAAAACATTGAACCGATAACTGCATGCTGCTGGTAATCGTTGCATGTTTAAGAACACAATTGTGGTGGATTGCCTGTTATTTGGTGTATATAATGTAATATCAGCCGTAAAGGGCCGCCCGTCTATACGATGTTTTGTGAAGAGTTACTTGTATTGGAGTTAAACTTCATGTACATGTATGAAATAATAATGAAAACATTAATTGCCTGATCAAGCTATAGGAAGTTGAAACAAAAATTCCCAAGACGTGATGTGCGAGGATTGCAATTTTTACTGAAATGTTTTATTTTTTACAGAAAATGCTTCCAGCGACCTCATTTTCGAGCTGTCGAAAGTGACGTTATCGATTAGGACATCTACACATTTAACGGCTCCATGTCAGTACGTAAATTTGAACCACCTGGTCATTTTATATTCATGTATAACATTGTATACCTGCTGCAAGTAAGCGCCCCATGAAATCGTTACAAAATTGTGACATTTTGTATATCAGCACACATAATCAAGTAAACTCAGGCTAAGGATAACATCTGCAGTTTTGCATTTTCCTGTCAAAATCTATAAGGAAGTGACATGTACATGTATGTGGCAGTGTACATGTACACGTGAATATTATGGAGATGATTGTAATCCGTTTACATGTATGTCAGCAAACGTTATGTAAACATGTTGCGATAATGAAATCTTAAGTAATGGACCGCTTTAGCCGTCATTTCCTATTTCTAAAACTTTTTGAATGAGCGTCAATTTCGTATTTATTTGTGTACATGAATTTGTGAAAGATTAATAAAAGTTGTACAAAGTCGTAAACTTATAACAGTATAATTGGTAAAGGTAATCATTTTCACCAAACTTTGGCTTAGGGAAACTGATAAACATTATTTAACAATCTTGTAAGCATGTTAACGCAACGATGGAAATGTCTCAACGACGCCCCTATTACTAACTAATATACACGTATAGACAATAAAATCGCGTAATTCCATATGGCATGTAGGGGCAACATAACTTGGCTATTTTTTATATTTATTTAAAAAACAATTTCATTAAAGGTATGCTCTTTAATCTGTAATACGTTAACAGTAACACCTATAAAGACTACTGACTTTTCATACCCATTTAGGCATAGATATGGAAGATTTACGGGTTTACTGGGGTTGGTGGGTTCAGTCTCCACCCGCGGACTGCTAATTATCTCAAAATGGTATGGTGACATTTAAGCTCAAAAAGATATATCAAAGGCAAATATGTCGCAAATTGTTTGAAAATGGAAAACAAAAACGTCTTGAAAATGGTTAAATATTCATTTGCCTGTTCAAGGTTGTCTAGCATCTTAGATTTGTTCATCTCGCCGTCTCAAAATGTTTCTGTTAGGGAACATGAAGCAGAAGGAATGTTTGGTTTGAAGCAATAAACATTGACTGGTATGTTGAAGACCACCCCAAAAGCGTAACACGTTGTAAAAGTTATTCTAGACCATTGTGTAATACGAGTAGCTGACCATACTCCGCACCCACTGCTCCAAAAGAAAGCGGAAAAATGTGCTGGTAATAAAGACCCCACAGGCATTCCATTTCCGTTACTTAGAATAACGTTAATAAAGATAAATTAAAAAAATAATACATTTAAAGCAAGTTTAATGTATGAGATATGACAACACTACAACAATATTGCACGTATCATCAATAAGCGATTTGTCAGTTATAAGAACTTGACATTTATTAACAGGTAGAGAAACGATCCAAATACCACTATAGGTTGCATTAAAACAGACACACTCCTGGAACTTGTTATGCAAACATTGAAATATTCTGTTACTAGCGTGACTCTCACCTTGACAGTCATATGCTTCAGTCAAACTTGTACTTTTTTCCCACGTACAGAAGACAATTTCTTCATTTTAGGTAGGTAAACCTTGGGCAAATTTGGGCAAAAACGTACATAAGAAGAACAAATTATCTCCGTGCGTGGGCAAAAAGTTACATGTGTGAATGAAGAATTACAGTAAGGCCATACCAACGTGGTTATCACCAGCGTCCACAGAAGGATGGTAAAAGTGAAAAAGAATTCTCTTTACAAACACTTAGCAGATTGCATGCAGCCAAACCTTTACGGAATTGGTTAATTGCTGCTGCATTTTTGAAAATAACTAACTGCATAGTTAACAATTGCAGCATTTCTGTTCTGTTTTCGAACGGCTGCAAAACAATTCCCTCTTCTCGGATGTAATCTGACGTTCTTCTTAGCACAGCCTCATAGGTGTCAACCGTCGAATTTTGTAACTAAAAAAAATGTTTTGAATAAAAAAAACGTCCCCTTTCCTTCCAAAAAACAAATCTTTATACGAATACCTCAAGCATTATGCCTCGCATTACTTTATCCGCAACTTCAGATATTGTAGGGTGTAGATGTTCGAAATCAACACCAGAAACACTGAGCGCAGTTGTATGTGATAGGAATTTTATGCCCTGACCATCGTGTAGCAGCTCCATCGCAGTGAAGATGCCAGCATAAAAATACTCTCTGTCTATGAGTTTTGTGGGATTGCAGGTGAAAATCCAAGTACTCCCATTCGAGATGAATAAACCGGAATCTTCACGGATGGATGCAATTAAATACTCAAATCCGCTTCGTATTTCCTTTATTTCTTCGCTGTAATGTTCGTCCTGGTAGAGTGATGTTGTGGGCTCATTCCATGTCAACCCCTCAGTTTTAATGAACCCAAGTAAATCCTTGAAAGAGTGCTTGAGGCGGACGACAATGCAATCATTTTTATCATTTCTCTCAGGAAGTCGATTTCTCTCACGCCATACACTAATGCAATCATTGGTGCTTGTTCTGTAATTAAAAAATTTCCAAAAAAAAGCCAATTTTCAAGCAAATATAATGACGACGATAAGAAATGTATAACATTAGTTTAAATACTTTTCGCCTGAAATGCTAGGATATGGATAACGCCTAAACACTGATGGAGGAATGGGTGGACTTTTTGAAGTTTGGCGATTTCCGCTGTTTTCACTGGAGGTGCTAGCATAACTGTGGAAGTCATTTACTGAAATGGAGCTACTTTCTGACTGAAAAATAAAAAAGTTGTTTTGTTTGCTTCAACTGAAATGGACGAAGTCACGCAATTTGAATTATTGGAATAACTTGCCTCATCATCTGAGATAATTATGGCATCATCAGATGTAACCCCTTTAGGGTGACCTATCATGCCGTAAGATTTTATTCGTTGTCTGAATTGGTCGTCATCCTCAACAGGTAAAATATTCTCCACTTTAACAGTCACGCCTTCTTCTTCAGTGAAACGGGTTAATTAGTCGGGCACGACAACCACATTGCATTTTCAAATTAAAAGTACATCATTACCATCCAAATCGTTTGATTCCGCTACAAATAACCTGATTGAGGTGTATTTTTTACCAAGACATTCTTTGTATTTTTCCAAAGTGAATTCAGTGGATGTCCCCGGAAGGAAAACTGCCTTGGTCATGTCTGGGTATAATAACTCATATGTTCCATCTCCTGCATCGATACTCCAATTATGGATTTTCAGTTTACGTAGAGCCAAGTCAACAATAGCATCAGCGTTGGCAGAAATTGGTATTGACACAGACAACAGACAGACTTTCCTATTTGGTTGTAAACGTCCTTTCACAACACTTGCCAAGCCAACCATTATCTAGGTATGCAAATTTCCCACATAAACGTTATGATTTAGGAACTAATCACGAAAGTACTTCATTTGGCATTTAAAAAATGAATACCTCCTTGTTTTCAACTTTCTTTTTTTTAATAAATTTACTCCTCTTGGTAACTCCTTCTTTATTAATGTTGTTAAACTCATCTTGTAAGCTCTCTTCCAATCCCTCCTTTTCGAAGTCAGAGAAATTCAATGTCTGATGTTCCGTAATTATGTCACTTTTGAGGCACTTTATGCCGGAAGTCGAAGGTTTTACAAGAGCCGAGCCACATTTCTTGCAAAAGTTGTCATCTTCATGAAGTATTATCGATCCGCAGTTGTGGCAATACATATCGTCAGATGTATTACAAGGTTGGACCCCACCTGCCAGATGAGGACCCTGTCATCAATATGCAAACGAGCGTCCCAAATAAGGAGTATCATCCTTTTAAAAATAACCTTTGCAGGCAAGTTGATGACTGTGTAATCAACAACATTAATTACCTGGCAGCACGTGAACAACAAGTGTTGTCATAAATTTTGATATGCCTGTACATGTACAGAATATACACGAAAACGTTTAAGAACGTATGCATGTAAAGAGTACTTGACATTTCTCCACTCACCTATGATCATGGATTATTGTAAGGTAAAAACTATTTGATAGGCCAACTTACGTAAATGATGGCACTGAAGTAGGTGTTCCAAAGGTCTTTAAATTTCCCACGTTATAATGTGGAATGGTTATACTTGAATGATAAACCGAAAACTAATTTCTATTATGAAAGGGTGACCTTTAAGGGGCCACAAAGGATTTCGTTAAAGGGGTGGGGAGAATAAGATGGATGTGATAGGAATGTCCTGTAACAATATCCCATTTAAAAAGTGGAGGTCTACGACGTCCATGCATTTACGTTCTCCCAGTGGCTCAAGCAGTGTCAACTTGTGTGTTCGTTAAGACACTAATAACAAAAAATTTCATAAGAAAAAGCAAAACCAGTAGGCCAGTTAGGTAATTAACATCTTCACATCTCTTAGCTACCTGTGAATGTGTCAACATGGATCAACGAGGATATGCACACCTGCAGCTAAGAAAAGATTTAACTGTAAGTGTTTAACAACGTATGGGACTTCCTTTATTACTTTAAGTGGACATTAATATTATGTTGAAGAGCGCATTCATTACACTTTGAAATTGTTGACCTGCTGTCCATGTGAAAACTTTATAGCAATGGTATACTTTAAACGTGCCCATGACAGTGTGAAAACTTGCAAATGGTTTGACTTTCGTTATACTTTTGCTCAGGAGTCAGTGATTTATTATAAACGGAAATATCCTGTGGAACCTCTGCGACATTTCCAAGGTGATATGCTGGTCAAGAGGATCACCATTCCTTACGCTGTTCACCCTGGGCATTTCCACATACGATTTTCTTAAAATGCTGATATTTTCAATGCCATCAACAAAGAAATGCAGTAAGCTTAGTTATATAAAGTTGCTGAAATAATTACATTGTTATGACATCTATCTATGTAACACCTTTTTAGAGAGGTGTATAACAACACTGACATATCACCACTTTATGAAATGCCTGATTACCTGTTCACCACCAAACGTGTTTGTGCAGCTCGCATGAGTACTGATAATAAGTGGCATAGAGCTGTAGTCACTACCATTGTCAGCGCAAGCACTGTCCAGGTACGTGTGCAATAGTAAAGCGTTCCGCTTACCTTGGCAATGTACTCTCATAGTTATCCTCATACATACGTGATTTATCGTTGTGTACATTCAGGTTCAATACGTCGATTTTGGTACCCGTGAGACAATAAATCGAAAAGATGTTCGCTTGCTGTTGTAAGTTGGTGTCAGCATTCGTCTTCTTTTCAAGCTAATGTGGAAGACCTTAACACATGCTACCATTTCACATCTTTCAGAACAAGGTTTTTCCACAGCAGCACAGTTGCCAGGATGGCCAAAATGCACGGAATCTTGCCAATTAATGTAAGTTATTTTCACTTATAATTGCATGCACAGAAGTTTTACATGTAAACAATGTAACAGAAATTATGCATTCCCTTTATAAGAGAGATTGGTCTGCCGATGCGCGAAAGTTTTTCAAGGAGCTGTGCATTGGAAAGGAAATGATCGCCACAACGTATGGAACGGACGTGAGTGTTAACATGTGAGTATAACAATTTAAAAAGAATAAGTTAAAAATATATTTTCGTTTTTCTTAGGAAGGCAAGATAGTCGTGCGCCTGGGAGTACCTTCTCAGCCACACGGCATTACACTCAACTCAGTTTTGTTGAACTCAGGGCATGCAAGATACTCCACTTAATTTAGATCATTTTCGGGCATCCAA
>JAQFYZ010002267.1:0-17881 GCA_034695085.1 Cylindroiulus punctatus
ATATACATACATGTGCTCACTGCAGACTTGAAAAGAGGTCATGTCATGTCATAAATTACCGTTTCGATTATATAATATGGTCGAATTTTGGTGACGGACCCCGTTTGAAAAAAAAGCTGGATCCGCCCCTGAGCTGACACATTCCATGCAAAGGCCGCGAGTGGTTCCGAAATAACATTTTCTTATTTTTTTCCTTTCTGTGGACAGTTGGTGTTGGCCGCCGAGAAGTCTCCATCCCCCAACGACAAAGATGGTCAGAAGGTGAAGTCCGACTCCCGCAGCGGGGACTTGGTGGATCAGCTGGCCGAGGAGTCGCGGATCGCCGAGGTGGAGTCCGCAGAGAAGTCTTACGCCAACAGCGGCCCTCCTCCCCCGGCGCCGCCGCAGGGCCCCCCTCCCATTCCAGTTCCGGTTCCCGTGCAGGTGCGGCCCGGGGCGCTGGTGCTGCCCTCCCCGGGGGGCCGCAACAGCGGCGGCGGGGCCAACAAGCACCCCACCGGCTACGCCAAGCACGCCGACCTCCAGTACGACAACGTCCAGGCCCAATCGTCGGCCGTCTTCCAGAGCGAGCTTCCGGCCCCTGGCAGCCACCGCGGCCACCCGGCGCCCCTCAACCAGGGCTACCTTCCGCACCCCAACATGAACCTGCCGCTGCACCCAGGCTCCAAACAGCAGCAGCAGTTCCTGCAGCAGGCCTCCTCGGCGCCCCTGTCCAAGCACCAAGTCCAGCAGCAGATCCTGTCCCAGCTCCAAGGGCTGCATCTTCCGCCCCACATGACGCTGCCCCAGCCGGGTGGCCAAGGGCAGCAGAAGGCGGAAGTCGGCGGCCAGTTCGGTAGCCAGGGCCCTCCGAAGACCGAGGCCAACGTCCAATACGGCCAGGGCCAGCCCGTGGCCCAGCAGCAGGTGATGGTCCAGGTGCAGAGCCAGCCCAAAGGGCCGCAGCAGAAAGCCAACAACCAGGGCGAGCCTCTCCTCCTGCAGCCATCGCGAGCCATGCCCCAGCTGGAGCAGTTGGGCGTGGGCGTCCTGCCGGCCGGAAGTGGTCACTTCGCCGGCTTCGCCCAGATGGCCAACGTGGAGCAGTGGCAGCAGCCGGCGCCGGAAATGCCCCAGATCCTGCACCTGGAGGCCAAGTGCGAGAAGAACTCCATGAAGGTGGCCATCAAGTTCGACAAGCCCTTCTTCGGCGTCGTCTTCAGCAAGGGCAACTACGACAACGACAACTGCGTGTACATGCGCCCCAGCCAGGGGAAGACCTCCGCAACCTTCGACATCGCCATCAACGGCTGCGGCACCACCGGAAACACCCAGAACGGGCTCTACGGCTACGGCGAGCAGACCGGCAGCGGCTCCTACTTCGAGAACACCATCGTGGTGCAGTTCGACCCCTTGGTGCAGGAGGTAAGACGTTGAAGTGAGGTGGTGCAATATCATGTCATCACCTTTTTTGCGATTTTCAGACCTAGCCCCTTTGCCCCTCTCCATTTCATCATTTCCAGATCCGCCCTATTGAAAAACATTCTGCAGAATTCTGCATACTCTGCAGAAAATTCTTTGCAGAATTCTCTGCAAAACTCTGCAGCAATTTGATATGGTATTCCTGCAGAAATATTTATGCAGAAGAACTTCTGCATAAATATTTCTTCAGAATATTTTCTACCATTTAGGTATTAAAAAAATTGCCACTATTGGGAATCGAACCAAGGGTCAATTGTTTGACAGCTGGGTGCCTTACCCACAGGGCCACTCAGACAGTTGTGGCAAAACAGCTCAGGTTGGCTCTATCTATCTCGATTAATTGGTATACCTGAGGCACAGGTAATTGAAAAGCCTTGTACATGAATGTATGTACATGTACATGGATGTACCTGTATACTATTAGATATCATTTATTCTTTAAAAAAATTGTGTGCCCAAATTTTTTGAACTGTTGATATTTTATTATTCACGGTCAAGTTACTACTACTTGTATTTGCACGACCAAATTTTTTCTGCAGAATTTTTTTAGATCCCAATTTTATCTGCAAAATTTTTTGTGTACCAATTTTTTCTGCAGAAAATGTTGTGCAGAACATTTTCTGCATAAAAAGTATACATTTCTGCAGAATTATTTCGGTTTAATTTTTTTCTGCAGAATTCTGCATGTATTTTTCAATGGGGGACCACCAAAATGGGGCGATTGTCTGCAGGGTCTCGCACCTAAACGCTCTTTTTCGTTTCTCTTCAGGTATGGGACCAAGCTCGAAAGCTGCGCTGCTCGTGGCACGACTACTACGAGAAGTCGGTAACCTTCAAGCCGTTCAACGTGGAGATGCTGGACATCGTGAACACGGACTTCGCCGGGGACAACGTGGGCTGCTGGATGCAGATCCAGGCGGGCAAGGGGCCGTGGGCGCAGGAGGTGTCCGGCATCGTGAAGATCGGCCAGACGCTGACCATGGTGCTGGCCATCAAGGACGAGGAGAACAAGTTTGACATGCTGGTGCGCGACTGCGTGGCCCACGACGGCAAGCGCGAGCCCATCCCCCTGGTGGACGACCGCGGCTGCATCGTCAGGCCCAAGCTCATGAGCAAGTTCACCAAGATCAAGAACTTCGGCACCAGCGCCTCCGTCATGTCCTACGCCAACTTCCAGGCCTTCAAGTTCCCCGACTCCATGGACGTCCACTTCCGTTGCACCATCCAGATCTGCCGCTACCAGTGTCCCGAGCAGTGCTCGCACCCCATCGAGGCCGGAGCCTCCCAGACGGTCATCACGGACACCATGCAGAGGCCGGCCGCCTACATCCAGGGCGGCAGGCCGCGCCTGGAGAGGGCGGCCACCCTGCTGGCCAGGATCCAGAGGTCAGCCGAGGAGGAGGGCGGCAAGGAAAAAGGCATCGGAGTCAACGGTAACATCAAGGTGGTGTCTTCCGGAGACCTGGCCTTCAACCTGGACAGCACCAACAGCACGGCCACTGTGGTCTATCCCCTGGCGGACGAGCACACGGGCCTGATATGCATCTCCACCCCCAGCTTCACCATCACCCTGGTCTTCTTGCTGGCCATACTGGTCATCTCTTGCATCGTTTCCACCTTCCTTTGCCTGCGCCACCGGACTTACTCTGAGAGCGACGAGTCCTCCTCTGGGACCTGCTCCGACAGGGACGTTTACAAGCCCAAGCCCACTTTCTACCAGTTTCTTAGGCGAGGGGGCAAATACTAATCAGTTAACGGTGGGACTTAATTGCTGAAGTACAAGGGAGCTTACCTTGGTCATGGTCCTCTTGGATGGACAAGGTGCTCCGGTTATTTATTGTCAGACGGGCCGTGGAATGGGTTGACGCTTATTTATTGTTTCTCGTTGGTTTCCTGTTGAACAGGCTATCTGAAGGGAAAGCATAGCCAAACAATGTAGGAACAGAAATACACATGTACGTGTTTATTAATTAACACTAGGACCTCGCTCAAATATAGTGGATATACTGTACGTTTCCTCGGGCTCACCTTGAAGCGTAACACCAACCAATTCCTTGAATCTTAATTTCCTACAGGGTTTCATCTCCTAGCCCATTTGAAGGTGTGCGTTCTAAAATTATGTTCTGAAGTTCCAGCCAACGAACAATGGGCGGGAAGACATCTCGAAAACTACTTGAGACGGAGTTGAGATAATCGAGCACGAGAGACTGAACTTCAATTACAAAACTAACAAATTTTAGTGACCTGTAGTCATTGCGAAACGACTGCACATATTCTACTGCGCAAATGTAGTCTGCTCATGGTCGAATAGAGAATTTTTCAAAGGTCGTTAGACCATGATAATGCAGTCAAACTGCAATTTCAAAAATGTATCCGCCATGCAGGATAATCATGCATTCCCCGAAAAAATGTGAAACTGTACCACGAGTCAAGATAGGGAGTTTATTATTGTTTTGCACGTTGCCATATTAGAATTAATGAAATAATATTTTAATGAGAGAATGTAAATCGTTTGTTTCTCAAAAGAAATTGTTGCCAAAATTAAAATTGTTATCCAGAGGTGGACTAAAACGATAGAATACGTATCTTTTTGGAGGGTATTATAAAAATAAAAATATCTTTCGGTTTTCAATTAGGGAGTGCTGTACTAGTGTTGTTGGTTTTTAGTTACACGAATTATACAGTATGTTTAATTTATTGCAATTGTTAGAAGTTTATAAAACGTGTGTATATACGAGTATATGTACAATTAAACCAAATCTTGTAAATAAATAATATTGATTTGCAATAATGATATTAATTTCCATAGGCGTAACCATGGGAGGGATTCTATGTGTTGGATCCCCTCCAGAGGATTGAAGGATCATCCAAAGTTATAAATTTGAACAAAGAATTCAAAATCAGATTTCAATAGAAAAAAGAACAAAACACAGAATAAGAAAAAAGAACAAGTATGACTTAGTAACTTACAGTATGTTTTCAGATCACTCCCAGAACAGATTCGTAGTTACGCCACTGCGAATCTGAATTCAGTTCAGTTTTTACCTCTATAAAGTGTTGTCTGTTTTTCAGTTTAGATACCGATCCAGACTCCAAACGTGCAGTAGGAAATTGATTTTACTTCTTCAAAATCCGAACATGTACATTATATGGTAACATGTACATGTACATGTAGGTACTAGTATTTTGAGCATTCAGGCCCACCACCGAACGATTTGAGTCAAGTACCGATTTGATTAGACAGAATCCGGTTTCTGAGTATCTCGCACCTCAAGTACGGTACGAGATGCTGCGGTGGTACCGGCGTCAATCATGGATTTAAATTATAACATTTATTTTGTCCCCAAACATGCCCTAACAAGTTCCCCAACCTTGCCACGCTCACCCTTGTGGGACTACCAATATGGCCGCCGCGACGTGACGTATTAAGTTGGCATCATTTCGTCATCAGGTGACACGCAACTTGATTAGAGTCATAAGACTTTAGGATTCAGGAATGGGTTGTTCTGCCAGTTTCTATATATTTTGGTCATAACTATATAGAAGTCATTATGGAAGCAGCCCCTAAGTTACCGCTGTTATCGTTTCAATTGAAGAACAGTCCTGAACCGACTGAATTCGGCGTTAGATTGAAAAAGGTAATTCGATGTTTACGTATGAAACTTCGATAGTTTCACCGCGTCGCTATAATTATTTTTGCAATTATACAAATTGGTATTTTGTATACTTATTAAAAATTGTATTTGAAAGACCAGTGAGTTACACAGATTGAGTACGATATATTGGCAATGAAGTCCACACACCAGCGATTTTTTTTATCTGTTTTGGACTGCTATGTGCCATGATCCTTCTATCCTCCAACTCGAGGATAGAAAGATCATGTACATGTACCAAGCCCTATACCAGGCATAGTTTTTCTATCGGTATATAGTAATTGTAATAATGCTGATTTTTCCGTCCATCAGTTCTATGTATACACACTATAATCTCAAAATTCGATCAAGATTGTTATTTCCCAGCCCCTAAAATGTATCGGTACCGGTACCTCATATTTGCCCTTTCTAACTGCAGGAGTTTTTCAAATATTCCTATATTTTTCCTTACAACTCGAAAGATCTTTACGATAGTCTATATGTTACCCCCAAACACACAAATGCCATTGTGGTGGGAATCATAAGCACAATAGCCTACAGGATAACTGACTGGAATAGAACCTGGGTCACCCATATGAATCTAGTGAAGCAACACTTTTTCGAGACAACCACAACATTACGTGTGATGAACCTGATTCTTAATAATAAAATAAGGTTATTTGAGGTGCTGTATCCCAAATATATAGATTTGAATTATGCCAAATGTACACTGTAGCTCCGTAACTAGGTCTTAATTGATATTTTTTTTTTGTGAATTTTAAAAGTACATACGTAATTATTACAAGGAAGACCCTGAGGCATACAATAAAGAAATTAGAGAGTTGGAGATTTTGCGACAGGCAAGTTTACAATATTATAGTGCACAAGAATTGTTTTCTTTCACTCCTTGATTGTGTTCTTGTTCTCAGTCTGCATGCCGGGTCCAAATGGATTTCACTGGTTGTAGTACTCTGAAAAAGTATTATGCACAACTTCAACTGCTGAAAAACCGATTTCAGATGACAGAAAATGGTGCGGCCAGCCTTACATATGTTTGGTAAAGCAATTATTTTCTCATCAAATTTTGGCAAAAGCTGGTCAGCTGTCATCAATAGGTCTATTGAAAGGGTATAATAATCTATTGGGATTTTCAGGAGCGACGTTTACTCAGGGTCGACATTTGCAGTTTACGATATCGCTCAAGAGCAAGCTTGCATTTTACACAATATAGGTGCTTTACATTCTAAGCTGGGAGCAATGGATAACAGACAAACATCAGAGGTAACTTGAAAGAAAAACAGGTTTCTCTAAGATAATACTCTTAGTATATTAACAGTAATCATAATTTAAACTCCTTATTAGGGAATGAAAATTTCGTGTACCCACTTTCAATGTGGCGCATGGGCATTCCAGCATCTCCGAGACCATTCCCAAAGGTCAAAATTCTTGGATATGTCCAAAGAGGTTTTGTCATTCTACATCGCTGCGATGCTGGTACATTTACTATGGCTAACCACAGTCAGTTAGTTCAGTAATCAGTATAATATCAGTATAATAATAATAAAAAAATTCACAGGGACAAGCGCAAGAATGCATATTGGAAAAGTCAATGTTAGACAATCGCAAAAGCACCATTATTGCAAAAATAGCAGCCCAGATTGTTGAGTACTACAAGCAAGCACTAAAAGCCTTGGATGCAGAAGTCAAAGGAACAGAATCAAATAACCCAACCCAGCTTGGTGACTACTACAAACAGGCTCTTAAAGCCTTAGATATAGGATCCCAAGGAGCAGAATCAATACCTATTGCAACAATTGTTGGTGCAAAAATGTACAAAGTATGTCCAGACCTTTGAATGACGTTTGCTTAGACTGGCATCGCATGCTTTTCAGAGTCAGTAAATGAAGTTATTATCTTTCAATTCCAGCACTGGAAAAAGTATCTGGAATTTAAAGTTGCTTATTATCACTGCATCACCTACTTGTTTATGGGAAATCAAGCGGAGGAACTTCAAAAAATGGGTGAAAAAGTTGCATATTTTCATGCGGCTCTAGAAAAGCTGAACGAAGCTGGAAAGTTGTCAAAGGCAAAATCACTAGTTTCTAATATAGTGTACATGCAAGAGTAGTAAGATCTTACTAATTTATAATTAAGCTGTATACGTATTAATGTAGGGTCTGGAAAAAGAATTCGGTGATGCACTGACATTCACAATGGATGTGGTTGGTGGAAAGTAAGGCATTTGCTGTAATATTCGATTACTGATAATTGGAATTTATATTTTTAAGCATAAATCTAATTAGAATTGACCCATACGAATAAGCTGTTTCTGTTATTTGGATTAAGCCTAGTTATAATTTGGTGTTAATTTCGTTTTGTAGATTCAATGCAGCATCAAAGGAGAATGAGTTTGTTTATCATGAAAAAGTCCCTGCCCTGGATTCACTACCAGAAATAAAAGGTTTCATCAAAACCGAAACTGTTAATGAGTGCATGTCAGGAATTGTTGAGTAAACAAAATGTCCCTACAGGTGCTTCTCTGGTCAAAGGGATTCCATTCGACCCAGCTGATCCAGAAATCTCAGGACCTGATATATTTGCACGTTTGGTATCAATGGAAGCACATGAAAGATCATCTTTGTACAGGTATCAATTGCAATTTCCATTAAATCCTGAATTTACTTCAGAATTTACAGCAAGTGTTTAATAAATTGCAGTGAAGAAAAGGCCCAACTCCTCAGAAATATCAGTTCAAAAATCGAAGAGAAAGACCAGGAACTGGCGTAAGATAAATTATTACACGCTGTATTTTATGGCATTCCCAATGTATCTTTCTGATTATAAGGGAAACTTTCTGATAGAGCCTACTTATCATCTCTCCAATTGGAGGATTCAAATGTTGCACCAGAGGCAAATACACTTCCCCAAGAGTTGGTTGATTGCTGTGCAGCTCTGAGTGTCCGACCAAATGTGATTAAAGATCTCATTCAAGCCATGCAAAGTAGGCTATGTTAACAGCCCAGCATGCAAGTATTGGTACATAATTAACATGGTATTGTGTTTCGATCATTTTGAGGTCTATCCAGTATTTATCATGACGTGGATGGTCTTTTGAATGAGATCGAGGGTATATTAGAGGAAGAGGAGAATCAAGAAAAAGAATACCAGGTGTGGACAATTGTTACCATTAATGTTTACAAACTTTAGACCAGGAAAATACCTGTCCAATTGTATTAATGCTATACACAATTTACCATGTAGGAAATGATGGGCAAGAGACCACCATCGATGATCATTTTGGAAATCAAGAAAGAACTTGGCAAATACAAGGAGGCACACCAGAAAGCGAGCGATTCCAATGTCACTTTGCATAAAGCAATGGATTATCACATCGCAAACCTCAATCTTTTGTCTGGGTCGTTAGAGGCGTTAACGAATGTTCTACCATCAACAGAAATCTTAGATAGTAACGCTGCCAGTTTATTCTTTCATTCTCCTACAATTCCTATGTCACAGGCATAATATTGTGTTACGTTATGAACAGCCCCGAACAACTTATCGACACGCACTGAACTTCAGCGCCTCCGAAGCAGAGTGGAGGATATGAAGGGTCAAAGACAAATGTTGCAGCAACAACTGAGGGAACAGCTTCAAGCTGATGATATCACAAAACAGATTGTCACCAATGATGGTCGGGATTCAAAAGAATTATTTGCACATGAAATTCAAAAGCATGACCGGCAAATCTCTTACATCAACCAGAACTTGGCTGCGCAGGACAAGATTTTGAAGGCTTTGACCGATGTGAACGCTAGTTATGCTGAAACTAGAAAGGCACTGAACGAAATTACATTCAGGTGGGTATGTGACCTGTGTCTAGGTCTTCTTGACTTAAATCAAGTAAACACTTACTGTGTATCCGAATGGCAATTTAGAACTACTAGTGGATAGTTTATTTACTTTGCTTTTGCATTCGATCAATGCTTACATACAGGAGGAAATCAATGATCCAAAATCTGATAACAACACATGAAGCCTATGAAGACCTTGCTTCAAAATCACAGAAGGGTTTGGACTTCTACCGTAAATTAGAGGAGAGCGCGACAAAACTTTTTCAACGAGCTCGTAGCGTATGCCAGGTGCAAGAGGAAGAACGTTCATCCTTAATGAGGAAGCAGTCGAAAAAAGGTGGGTACCGCATTTATCGTCTTACACAGGCATACAAAGCGCCTGCACCTGTGCACTTTCACGTTTAAAACATCATGTCCAGTTTCAGCGGACCGATCTACAATACCAAAACAACCTCCAACATCTGCAGTAATTGCATCAGGCCCGAAGCTAAAGGATTACTTGCAGTTTATGAAGCCAGGAAGTGGTGGTCAGATGCATCTGCCAGCTATGCCAGACAGCAACCTCACTAACACCCAGACGTATCCTTCACAATATGAGCGCCCTGGGACAGTTCTGCCTTCCCAGTATGAGCCTGAGATGTCTTTACCTAGTGAAATGCGACCACCACCAGTTGGCTCAGAGCAGGCGGACATCCCCCAGTCCTACTGCAGCACCTCTCGTGGGCTGTATTCCGAATCTGGCAAGATAACTTCGTTGGCAGATTACAGTCGCAAATCTGCTTATTCTGCGTATGGTTATGGTGACGCTGTGACTCGAAGCACTCATCCACAGGACTTCAAAGTCGCTTATGGGCAAACAGCAGAAAACAAATTGGAAGAATGCTACACTGACACCCAAGTCAATCGAAATTATTATCCATCCGCTGGCACGAACCAGTACCCTGCAGCTATGCCAGATGACCAACAATATCTGTACCAGAATCCTGGATTGACTCAACAGATGTCAGACGGGCCTTACCACCATTCCACCGGAGTGTCCATGTGGCATCCGGGCTCGTCCAGGGGAACCTCCCATTTCCCGGCCTCTTCTTCAGTCTACACACCTGGCTATCAGTCTTACCCCGGCTACAATGCAGGACCACCTGTTCCACACGAGCAACTTCAGAACACAAGCACTGTGGAAAGCAGTTATAGCCACAGCAACACTTATTCCTCATATCCTCCAGGTGATTATGGCGTTTCGATGACAGCACCAGCTGTTGCTAACATGCTGCCTCAGGGCCCAGCTCTTCAACAGCAAACCCAGTCTGCTCTCGACACCTTTCCTGGAATGGCTTCCAACCTTCCAGCCTCATATTCTACGACCTTGTCACAACCAGAATTCGCTCCAACCACTTCTTTACCGTCTGGTAATCAATCTAATGCATTCCCTTATGAGACTGGGCTGGATGCTGGTGCCTATTCGCAGTTCGTCGCCCAGACACAGAGCAACGTAATAGGTGCAGCCATGCCCCAACAGTATCCAATCCATAATCAGTTTGAAATACAACAGAATTATACTCCAGGTCACATTCAATCTACTCAAAACTCCTACTTGCCAATGCAACAGCCACTGCAGCCACAAATCCGTGGCACTGACACTAGCACGTACACCCACCCACCCAGTGAAAACGGCACAACATCACTGCAGTCACAACTTCAGCCCTCTAATCAACCCAATGTGGAAACCTTACCTCAACAACCGAGGCGAGATTCTAATCTTGACATCCTGCAGCAGTTGGACTTCAGTGCTTCCGAGCAACAACTGCCGCCAAAGCAGACTCCACAGTCTGATATCCAACTCGGAATAGATAGTACTCTGGCTGGTAACGACTTTCCTTCGGAACAACATTTCCAAGTGTTAATTCCTAAGGTAGGAGTCTGGCTTATCTTTTACACTTTATTTAAGATAGTATTACTCACCATTTTGGATGCTACTAGGTGCTAAATGTCAGCGAGATAACTAAAGAGAAGGACCACGAAGTTCGAAAGGCAATTCTCAAAGATCCATTCCTGGACAAGGAAACGCTGAACAAATTCGTGATGGATGTGGAACGCTTCCAGAAAGTTGTTGAAGGGTTGAGCAAGCAGTCGTTGAATGGCCCCACGCCTCTGGAGCAGAAGTGGAAGGAGCTGATGGACACCCAAGACAGGGAGTCAAGGAAGCTTTCAATTTCAGTCGCACGCTGTTGCTCAATGAAGAATCGGATGCCAGACATTATGCCATGTGCGTCTCACAAATTGTCTTAACATCCAGTTTGCTTCTATAATAAAAAGAATTGCTCAATGTATTTTTCAGATGACAATTCTCGTGTAATTATCGCCACGCTTAAGGATGATTACATCAACGCCTCACATTTGAAGGTATTTCACTTTTGAAATTGGCAATAGTACATTGATGTGCAGCAGGAATGCTTACCTAAATTCGATTTACCAGAATCTGTCGAAGAACACTGTGCATTACATCGCGGCACAAGCTCCATTGACATCCACCTACCGCGATTTCTGGGTGATGATCTACGAGCAACAGGCCGAAGTGATGGCAGCTGTAATCAGCGATGCAGAGGCAAGTGCATTAAATAATATTACTACCCTACATCCACGGTATTATTTATGAAATGTCTTATCCATGTTAAGTTGAAAGGAGATATATACTGGCCAAGTGAAAGAGGACAAGTTATTGATCATGACACCTTGACAATAAGCCTACAGAGCATTAAGAAAAAGGCATGGGGCGTTGAGCGGCTGATTTTAATCACACAACGAGAGGTTAGCAAAAATGTTGACCTACTTTGATGCAAATGTTGTGTGGGCACTTAACCTTTTACATTTATAGAGCCGCAGTTCAAGAGCTGTAATTCATCTTCAGTTCACTGGCTGGTCACCAGGGTAAGTTCATGTATTTATCAAATTCACATTGCATTTGAACACCACTAAGCAAGTAATCAACTAGTCTCATACTTTTAGCGGCATTCCCAGTTCGCCGTCACAGTTCTTACAGTTTGTTGCAGACGTTCATGCTCACAACAAAGAGCAGCGTAATACTAGCCGGCCAATCGTTGTTCACTGCAGGTATTTCTCATCTTCGACGTTTTATCGCAGTGACAGACCGTGCCCTCTTTACACGTTGCACAATTTTCAGTGCTGGAGTCGGAAGAACTGGCGTCTTCTGTTTGGTCTCTGCTGCCATTCATGAGGTCAACGCTGGAAGTGGCATAGTCGATCTGTGGTCGCTGGCTGCTCGCATGACCCAGATGCGGAAATACATCATGCAAGACAAAGAACACATGAGATTCTGTTTTCACGCTGTGCTATATTATGCAGAAGATTGCTTACTGAAACGTCAGTGTCCAAAATGTGAGCTGTTATCTAAAAGGAAGTATGGTAATGATCATGCTCTCTTCATTATTTACCTCAGGTGGAATTTTAATCAAGAGAGCAAGTTTCGACGATAAAGTCTCAGGAAATGTAAGCCACAAATCTTCCCACACCCGCCACCCTTCACAGGATTTCATCCTTGGACCTGGTTGGTATATTCAAATTTTGAATTTTGGTTGAGGTTATGTGGTTATCACTTAAAACTGCATCTCTGCATACTTTTTGACAGCCCACGATGAACAACAAGCTGTCCAGACTAATGAATCTGTAGTGAAATCAATCCAGTCGTCAATTCCATCTGTACCCACCAAAGATTTTGCAACCGATTCTGAAAAGGCAGTAGGAAACACTCGCAGTCGTTCCAATTCCAATGCATCTTCTGCTAGCAGCACTCAAGGATATCAGCTTGGTTCCGCATCTCCACAGCATCAACCACAAAACGTAGGCTTGAGCTGCCTCCCACCGAGCCTAGCCAATCTAGATGCCGCTCACTTCACCCTAGAACCAGTGGGACGGAAAACAAAAAAGATCACCAAAGATAGTTTTGCAAACCAAGGTGGCAGGCTTGGCGACCAAACAGACCCCAACGATCCTTTGAGCCAACTCGATCCTCTTTGGTCACTCCACAAATAAGTGGAATCAGCTGATTGCCACGAGTTTCACAGTAGTTGCTGTAACCCCCTAACTTTTCGCTAAAGTGCCATCAATTTCTTACATCTTTTGCAAGGTCTTTAGTAGCGGCAATGGTCCAAGATAGAAGTTGCATGGTTACAGCTGAAAATGTGATTTGATGTTTCAAAAATCCTTTCTTATGGTCAAGACATGAAATTTTATAAACACATTTATTGCATTTTACATGTGTGCTGGAAATGTAAGGTTGATCACCCTCGCTTGTAATGAACTCAATTGTCCTTAGTATTTCCATAGCACTTCATTTTAAAATTTAAATGATTGATAAGAATTATTTTGGTGTAATGTTCAAATAGGAAATGAAATAAAAATAATAAGAAAGCACTCCGATACTGTTTAAAGTATCCACAATCCATGGATATGGATTTTAATTAAAACATTTTCTCAAGAGCAAGTATTTTTTTTTCAAAAAAGAAAATTATGTTCATAGGATAGCCGTTGGTGCTCATGATGCGAGCACCTCTGGCAACTTATCTTCATCTTTGGCGGGTCGTTTTGCTGAAACTGGATTTTCAGCAGGCGTTTTTTCATCATCAGAACCAAATTTCCTTTTTACAGCTTTTGTGAAATACAAAATAGAAAACTTGACTTGTTAGATAAAACAGAACAAGCTTAAAAATCAATTTTAAATTACTTACCCTTTTGCTGGCCTCCATTTTCATTGTCCCTGTTTCCCCTGTTTTTGAAATGTCCTCTACCACCACCTCGACCGCGAGCTCGAAAGTTGTTTCTCCCTCTACCACCTATGAATTAACGATTTGAAGATTTACAAATTGTTTCAAGAAGTGATTTTAAAATACCTTATCCACTAAATGTTAAAAAAATAGCTTACCTTTACTCCTCATTTGTTTACTTTCTTCCTTGGACTTGGCAGTCTTCTTGTAGTGTTCAACTTCTTCATCCCCTGAAAACCAATTGCAAAGCTTTAATTCAGGAAAAAACTTTCTTGAAATGTTGTAAAAATCAGTAACTATGTTTTAAAGAATGACGCATGTTTAACCTTGGTCCTCAGTAGAGCAGCTCTAGATATTAGCTACCTGAGTTATTCAGTTAAGTTAGGAGTTGTGTGGAATCGCCAGTTTCAAATCTTACATAGAATGTACAATAGATACATTTAAAGTAAACTCGAACCTTCTAAAACTCTGAAGCTTGGTTCAGCATCTTTGATTTTCAGTTTTCCATCATTGGCAGCTTTCGCCTTCTCCACGTGTTTTTCCGCGATATCACTGCTTTCTTTGAAACGAACCCAGCACTGAAATAAGTAAGAACTGACTTAAAGTAAACGTGCATTAGAAAACCGTTGCATAAAGCAACATATCATAATAAAAACATTACCTCTGTGTCTCCCTTGTTATAGTCAATCCAAGCAACTTCATCTTTATTAAAAGCGTTTTTAATATCCTCACGCATAGTTTCACTTGGCAATTCACGGAGATGAAGAATATAACCCTTTTCAAATGTGAGAGTTTCCTGTATAAATTTAAGTGGCAGTTAGTTTTTGAAGAAATTTTATGCACATTACTTTACGTAACACACGCCTTACTTCTTTTTTTGTAATTGCAGAATTATTTCTTTCCCTATGAGATAAAGCAATAAAATTTCACACAATGAACAAATTAAAAAGTATAGATTTTAAAACTACTCAAGTAAGTTGGTAAATCTATACTTACTGTTTACCGCGCCTCATTTCTTCCCTCTTTTTGGATCTCTCCTCTTGCTTTCGAGTCAAATATGCACACCTGAAACGTTATACCAATGAGTCGTCTGCTGAATGAATGGTAAGAAATACACCAAAACATATGTTGGCTAACTTACTTGGCTTCACGAATCAGATCGTTATCTCCATATTTGACTTCACCTTTGGCAAGGTATTCCAAGGCTTCCTCTTTGCTTCCAAACACTACAAAAACTGAACCCTAATCAAGAAATAACAACACATTCAGGTTTTAATGTAAAACGAAGTACTATAGTGACTCCTCATGTTGTGAAAATGTGCCATTTTACCTTGAAAATCTTTAAACGAAATCTCATTTGGATATGTTCAACTGGATGCTGCTTTTTAAAGTATTCCAGCAAATCATCCAAAGTGGCATCTGCTGGAAATCCTTTCTGAAACATAAAAAATTGCACAATTTAAAATCCCTTTTATGAAGAAATATTTTTAATACAGTTTTACTAATCATGACATGGAAGGAACAACTGCTTCAGTTTTAATGAAAAGAATTTTTTTTTCCACTTAAAGACAGCTTGATTATATAAACTCTCAATTAAATTCCAAATAAAAAAAAATTCAACTCGCAATAATCCGTCTAAAGTTCCTCATGGCACGCTTGCCAACATTAAAGAATGCAAGAATACTTACAATATAGACAGATCGGGAATTAATTTCTTCTTTTCGTTTATCATCATTTTCAGGCAAAGGTTTACTAAGTGATCGTCTAATTTCCTTTCCGTCTTCAGATATCTGCAAGAAGATGCACGTGATGATGTATCAGTCTTATTTGTCAAACACTGACAAGCTAAAACAATGGGAGAAAGACTTCGGACATGTCAACAGTAACAAACCTCTATAAGTTGTGTTGGCGACTTTTTCAAAGCATTTGTAATAACTTCGAAATCTGTAGACAAGTCCTGTGAAGTAAATTTCAAGCAAGGTTATTTTTTTTTTGTTCTGCTAAAATTTAAAGAGATGACTTAAAATACAACATTCTCCATTATTACCTTTAGTCGTTTGAATGTCACCAGCACGTCCAATTTGACCCCTTTATTCAAGAAGTTAAAGAATTTGAATCTGTAGTCTTAATTCAAAGCACACACATTATGAAACATTCTTCCCCTTTCTGAGAAATCCTTTTATTTTCAAACAAATCATTATCAGTAAATGATTCAAGCGAATGTTTACCAATATATCTTGTGAGAATTGCATTATGATTCTTTATGCACAAACAACGTAAATGGTCAAACAACCACTCATTATATACCTGCTGAGGTAATTTTTTTTGGAATAAGCGGCATCAAATTGCACAAGCCCATAAAAATTTGAATAGACCACACATGCTGAAAAGGATACATCCATTGTTGCCTTTAATTGCTTGTTGCAGAAAGTTGTCCCTAATTAAGTTGAAATCACCAAAATAATACTGCAAAGTCAAATACAAAACATAATTTAGAATCCAAATATTATATCAAATACTATTATCTTAACAGAAAACTACAATACCTCAAGTTGACGAATTAATTTCTGTTCAAGATCTGAAATTTCAACAGTAGGTGTACCGTTATCCTCTTCCATATTTACTTGGCGTGTCCTGCAATATTAAAACACGTAGTCGGTATGTACAGCTTCATGAGAATTAATTTTCGGGGGAAAATGAAAATATGAACAAAATTAAAGAAAAC
This sequence comes from Cylindroiulus punctatus, assembly GCA_034695085.1. Lineage (NCBI taxonomy): Eukaryota > Metazoa > Arthropoda > Diplopoda > Julida > Julidae > Cylindroiulus > Cylindroiulus punctatus. Next base: position 16,451 of record JAQFYZ010002267.1, read on the forward strand.
ATTGCTATTCCTATCCATAATTGGGTGTTGATTTCTCAGAGTCCAGGGCTATGAAAATGCAAATACACTAGTAAGTGGTCAGTCAATGACCAGAACAAGCCTCCATGTTTTGGAACGAAGTAAACTTTAAACGAAATATAACGCAACAAATCATATCAGAGAACGCACATCTAATGGTTCTTTAATCAATGTGTTTGGAAACTTCAAAAAAAAAATCCTTACTAAACTTTAAAAAAAAAACTATCCGCCCATCACCTTCCTTGTTTCCACTGACCCACATATCGTCATCAGCCATTGCACTCTCAATATCTACACGGCACTTCCACTGAAGCAAGGGTCATGAACCTAAATTTCAAATCTGAAGCAAATGCTTTTTCATCTGTTATGTAATAATAATTCTCACGACATTCTTACTTCAATACAGTGCGGTTAAAAAAGGTTCTCAAATGAACTACTGCCATTGTTCCGTTTACCGCCAACAATGTCATGGTCATCGACTGGCAGAAAATGGCACTGCTTTTTTATTTCACCTCTAGCATAACAGTGATAAAAACATCGTATGGGTAGGCTGCACATTAGGAATTAGAGGTGAATGTTATAGGTAAGCCTAACTGACCATGATTACAGAATAAAAAAACTTATAATGTACATGTACATGTATTTAAACGTTGGTTTTGTAACGTTATCTGTCCCCAGTATCACAGAAGCACCAATTTTAATAAAACTTTACTTTGCGAATTAAACTTTAGTAGTCTCGCGACACTAACTTACAATCAGATGATCAAACATCTCACAAAATTGCATGTTCCAACAACGGTTCGATTACTTGGTTGGTGCCAAGGATGGCGAGGTGTCACCATCCAGGGCAACGAGCGAAAGTTGACAAACAAATATGATCTCGATAAAAAAATTTTTGTCGCTGTTTAGGAATGCTGACGAAATGACAACAAATGAACTTTTAACCGGTTTCGGCAATCTGAAATATGCATATCAATCGTGATGGACATGTATGCGTGAAATTTCACAAGGTCACATGGGTTTATTGGTATCAGAATACCAAATTAGTTTTACAGCTGATAAAACATTGCGCCGCCCATGAGAAAGTAAAATGTGACAGTGTTCCGAACATTATCTTATGCATGTACACTGTATCTTACAGATGTCACTAACAACTGAGTTATTGAAATCACCTTCCTGTTTTTTCATCAGTCTAAAGCCCAACGTGTGGCTTTTGACACATTTTGCTCATCAATAATGACATGTAAGAGAGAAAAGCATCGCATGGGATCCGTTCACATATTGTCGTCAAATTTTCGTGTTTTTCGCCCTTTTGATTTTATGATATTATAGCCAATTTGATATTATCATCACTGACTGAAAAATAATCAGTATAAATTATTGAATATGAAAAAGACGACGTATAGTAGGCGA
>JAQFYZ010002268.1:0-17877 GCA_034695085.1 Cylindroiulus punctatus
TTAGGGTAGGTATAAACGCTCAAAAAACCTAACCTAACATAACAGGTAGTTCCGTTAATGGACAAGTACCAAAAAATCTTATTCATATGGTTAATATACAAAACACGCCTGTTGCTGGGCAAATAACCTTTGTCTTCGCCTCTCACCCTTGGAGATAAGTCACTCCAAATTTAGTCTTTGTAAAGTGATGTAAATTCATTGTTATTCTTCATCAGGATAACCTGAACAAGCCCCTTGGAGGGGCGAAACGTTATTTCTAATCAAATTATGAATGATAAATATTGAAAATACATGTAGTTCTGTGACCAGTCACACATGATGTTTAAGCTACAGTTATGAAACACTACTGCAACAAAATTACATTTTTATGCCAGATTTTAAATCGTTCAACATTACAAGGAATCCACAATCTTCAATTCTGCCATGAATTGCATTTAAAAAAAAATTATGTGCACTTTTTTCCATTAATGACAAAATAACTCGTATTTTTCTTATAATTTTCTATAATTTTTTTGCCATAAGAGAAAATGAAAGAAAAAATGAGACAAAAATTACAAGGGGATAGTGAGCATAATTACCTTTCTTGGTGGGTTGCCATTGCCATTGCGGACTCGCAGTGCTTGAACAACAGGGCCAGATCCATCGGTGTTTGCTGGTAGTTGTTCTGCTTGAACAGGCAGTTTGTGCTCAGCAGCAAGGTGATAGCTGAAGGGTGGTTTTCTTGAGTCGCCAAATGCAGAGGGGTGTTCTGGAATGGTAGTTCGCTAATAAGTGCATGCATGCATCTTGGGTAAAAACATAAGGCAGTGTTCTACATAATTGAACTTGGTTTACATACTCCATCTTTGTCTACTTGGTCCAGTAAATGGGAGTGCACTGACAACAGCAGTTCCATGGTGTGAGTGAAGCCATTCATGGCCGCCAGGTGAAGTGGGGTTCGTCCACTGTGGTCTCTGGAAAATGAAGAATAAACTAGAAATTTAAACCAAGTAGCCTTTACATGGCGTCCCAAAAGTGGCTGCGCAGTTTTTCGCCAAAAATCCGCATAACTTTTCATTTTTGAGTAAAGTTTCCTGCAAACAATTTATACCAAACAGTACCATTAAAGTGCAATTAATGTGATGGCACTTTCTGCCATAGAAGTGCAGTTATTCTGTCATCGTGGATGGCACTTTACTGGCAAAAAATACCATCTTATAAAACTATTAAATGAAGAGATGAGAAGAGAAGAGAAGAAATGTACATTTTGGTACAGGTTTGTATTAGAAATACATTGTACATTAAAAAAATTTCATTTTTAATTTTCCATAAATGTGCATTTATTCTGCCATTATATCATATCAAAACGTTTGCAGATTTACGACATTATAATTGCACTATTTCGCCAGATTACACATCATGGTTACAGTGAATCTGCAATCTTCAAGTCTGTCACTAATTGCACCTTTTTGTTATTAACGGTACTTTTTTGCTGGGTTATTGGTAGTTGTTAATGCCAGTGTTACACTTGTGGGACGTCAACAGTAGACATTAAAAATCAGTGCAGCCAACAGGCTACCTAATGGGTCTAGTTTGTGTCAAAGTGCTCGTCATGCGAGCAAAGTGTTTTACTTGTAAAGACTGAAGAAATAGATGACAGCAATTTTGCGTGACAAACCAAATGTGTAGATGGGATGATACGGGTAGTATTTACAACTTGTAGTTTGATTATGAAGCTGGTGCAATAGGGGCCCTACACTTTAGAAAATTCCACAAAGTCACTTAGGGAACCTTTAGATCAGATTAGTGCAGAATTAATTAAACATACGTTAATGATCATTTATTGTCTAATTAGACTATTGCCATTAAATAATTTTGAACGGTGAATTTAATGTTCAAAAATGCTTTTTGAACAATTATTCATAGAAGGAAATTCCTTGTAGTAAATGATATCAAATTATATCAAATTATAATTTAATGAACTAAAATTTAATTTTGACGATGCAAATCATCTAGTGAACTTATGTTCACTTGTTGAAAAAGAATGTTAGAAAAGTAGGGTTCTGGAATGTATTAATTTTACAATGTAAAAATAATGCCAGGAACCCTCTGATTTTTTATTTTGGTGTTGATAAACACGTTCATAAATACGTTGAACCAATGTTGTGCATGTATTCTGTTCAATACAGATAGCCTGTAAATTTTAATGTAGTACCTGCTACAAATGTGCACATAATATTTCAAATGCAAGTAAACTACTTGTCGAGTACACTACTTGTCTTAGAATTTTTGTGTTTAAATCCAACCTCCCCTAACAGCCAGGTAATCACTGCCAGCATATGAGCTGCAAGAAAACGCCCACTTTCTTATAGTCTGTGTAGGAACAGTGACTATGGTAAAAGACACCCCAAATGATTATATATTCTTCCTCTTGAACTGTATAGTGTATTGGTAGTATTACTCATCAACATGCCAGTAAGCACATTTTGAACATTACCCACCTTGACATTGTACCTGTATAACATTTCATGTTACATACACTCCCGGTCTCACACAGCTGCATACAGTGTCCAAAACACAATATACTGTATGGTTTGTCGTTTTGTCTTTAATTTTTTTTGTTTATACAGGTATATGGTATACATGTATGTACAATGTTGGCTCGAAACTCAAATGCTGCATATTTGAGCTATAGTAGAACCAAGAAGTGATGGAACTGAAGGACAGCCAATCAGAGAGATGTGGCTTGTCGATTTGCACTTCCATGCGTCTTCAGTCGGTGAAAGCTGGCATGTGGCACGTGATTGTAATCAACTAGGCTAAATCAATCGCCAACACGTGATTGAACCCTATTGGTCGGCACATTCGACCCAGTTCCATCACTTCTTGGTTCTACTATAGTTGTCCAAAAATAGCAATAGATGCAACTTTGTGTATTTTGTTCATGACCAATTCAGCTCTAGTCTCTTGCGTCATTCTGATAAGTAAAACAGTTTGCTGTGAGATTTTTCTGAGCAAAGAAACGTGGACATTACCCCCGTTGTGTGGTACCTGGCATCGTGTCAGGGCTAACTTTATTTTGGTTTGGGGACCAAGCTCTTGACAAAGGGCAGCAGATGATCGAAAGCCAAGCAAACAAAATCAAAATAAAGGAAAGAAGCAGAAATAATTAAACAGAAAGAGCCATGAGGGCATGAGGCAATTCACCAACACATCATGCATTCCGAACCACCAAAGGCCATCTTGCATTTACTTTTGAAATTGTATACACCATTTAACACTTAATAATTTCATAGTTATGTAAACTATGATATGTAAACTAGGTAACTAGATGATGATGTTTCTAATTTTTGGACAGGAAGGCATTTAGGGACTGCTGGTCTATCATGACCGTTGGAGAAGTGACGTCAATGTGATGATTTGTATGTAGCACCATCCACAATGTCAAAATATTGCCGATACGCCAACTCGCGATACTACGTTCATAAAATTAGGTACGAGTTGCTTTATTGGCATTCACTTGGCTCACATTTAGTCCATATCTTTCGAAACAGCTGGCTTTCATTTTCGCAAAGCACCTTCCTGAAATAAACAATACAGCCGCAAGGTGGCGGGGGCGGTGCTCATTGAAGGTGTCATGGCGGCTGCATTGCCCATTTCGGGAAAGAGCGTCTCGAAATTAATACGTGAAATTTTGATTCGCATGATGTGGTTCAAATGAAATGTACTAAATCTAAATCGTGAAAGTGCCAATTAAGCAATTCGTACCTTATTTTTTAACGTAGTATCACAGTAGGTTGCGTATTGGCAATAGGCTTACATCACGGATGACGCTGCAACATGTCTCAATGACGTCACTTCTCCAACTACCATGGTATACCGGAAATCCCTTTAATGGCACAAAGTGGAACTCGCGGAATACGTAATAGTCTATCTTTTATCCGTAAGATGAATATCCCAAAAATTAAATACATTTAGTTATTTGAAATGCAAACGCTATTACATTGTACTTATGAATCGAACATTATGGAACAACAAGTTAGTACGAATGGAGCATTCTGGATAGGTAATTCTATGCTAATTACACAATTTGACTATGACAGCGTGGAGTCGAATGCGATTTACTCACACGATCGATGGTCGGCCCTCATATATTGCGGGCAAACGTTCCCCGAACATATTTTTGGGTCTGAAACTTGAAAATACACGAATTTTATAGAACGTTGTTAGGAAAGTTGCAAATGATCGAGTTGCGCTCTGGTTTCTATGTGGTGCATACAATTTCAGAATGGCAAGGGATTGAGGCTCAGAAAATTCAAGGAACCTGATAGAATTGGCAGTACAGCTGATTTTTTTGATTATGCCAGCATTCTTCGGCTGTATCTTCAAACTTACCTTTGCAGCAGCGCCCCCTTGGCCAATAGCAGACGCACGATTCTGGTGTGTCCATTCTGCGAAGCTATGTGCAGTGGTGTGAGACCTTGACCATCGGCTTCGTTGATGATGCAAGGACCTCTTTCACTTTGGAGTAGCTCCAGCATCGTATTGTATCTTCCAAATCTGAGAAGAAATGATATTGATAATTTTTTAAAAACAAAACTATTTTGTGGGTAATAGGCCTAAATGTATCCACTAACTGTTCAGTACATGTATGGTCTGTGTTTGCATTTTTGTTTGTTAGTTTTTGTTCCTTAACTTTGTATTTGCTTCGCCCCTTTTCGTATGTTCATTTCGTTTTGCATTGTTTCTGTTGGCGATGGGATTTGAGTGTAGGCAAACAAGTTTCAATTGTTTTCCCCCCATTTTTTTGGTTGACTTCTTTGCCAGTCAGTTAGCTTTCAACTTTCACATTCATCACATTTAATGCAAATTACACATTTTTAGTATTTTAGTATTCAGTTATCATAATGATTCCCAACCTGGGAAACTTGGTAATGTCAGGAAACTTTCTACTCAACATGGGAGACCTCAGAAAATCTCATTCTAAGTAATTGGAAACCACCATAGGGATTGCTGATATTTACGATGTTGTCTTTTTTGGATATGGGTAAAAAACATGCCAGGGTTCCCACATTTCTGGGAAACCTGGGATTGTCCGGGGATTTGTTTTGGTCAGGGGAAACCTGGGGTTGTCAGGGGATTTTATGAAGTTGTGTGAGAAGTCAGGGGATTTGTTACCCTGGCCTTTCACTTAAAACACAGACAGTCATTTACACACTCAAATAAATCAATAGCCAAAAGAAAAATGACAGAAAGAGAATTTTAAGCAAAGTTCAGGAAATTAATAAAAAAGTTAACAATATACAAACATTAACATTATACAAAAGTTATTGGATGATGCAGCTAAAGAATCTCGTGCAACTGAAATGGAAATCGCCAAGCTAAAAAATTCTCAATAACTAAGTTTAAGTTTATTTTAATAACTTTGATTTTCTAACAGTTCGTCAGGGGAAAATGCAAAAATTAACTCTGGGGAAACCTGGAAAAGTCAGGGGATTTTCTTTTGCAATATGGATGGAAACCCGGACATGCCTTCAATTATTATTCAGAAACCGCATGGATTTATGGTAATGGTTTAAGACATTTCCTTCTTCTTGACAACCACATGTACAGTAGGATTTACCTGGCTGCAAAATGCAGTGGAGACTTGTTGTCATTGTCCTTCAGATTCACACATGCCCCAAGCTGAATTAGACTTTCTGTGCTTCTTATTTGGCCACCCCGCGAGGCATAGTGGAGCGGGGTGCACCCCTGCGAGTCCTTCTCGTTCAACATGTTGTGCAACTGAATCTGCAAATAGAAATGTCTAGTTTGACAATGGTCCACAAAAAAGGGTTAATGAGGGTGAAGGCTTACCTCAGCCATGTGTGGGGTCAGTTCTTTGAGGTTTCCACCGTTCATCACGATGTAATGAATGATGTTGCGATTGGTGATGTCTTTCTCACTGATGTCAGAGCCATGGTCCAAGAGGAAGTGGACAGTGGCCCAAGCCCCCCTGGAGGCACCTAGCAACAAGGGAGTACGATGCTCCAAGTCCAAGGCGTTGATATTTGCTCCCTGTAAGGTGAATATGCAAGTTAGCGATTTAGTTCACCATTTACATTTGCATCTCACCCAAATGATGTGGGGATATATTTGAAAATAAGAAAATACATTTGGCAAAATACTGTATATTGAAAAAATCTCCGAAAAGTCATGAATTTGGACTTTTGGTATTTTTTAATATATCTGAAATTATATTTCTGGCCACATCTTTAAATATATATTTTAACCAAATGGAAAAGATTTTGAAGTATATTGAAAAAATCCCAGATGAAATGTAATATTCAAAAATATACTTTATTTTATAGTGCTAATTTAATATATTCTTAAGTACTTAAAATATTTTTTTTGAAATAAAATTTTGTTAGGTTATTTTCACCATATGCAAAAGAATACCTCAGAATATATTTTTATGACTTAAATTATTTTCGAATATATCTTGCAATATATCTCCTCATCATGTGGGCATTTACCAACATGTGCCCTAAAGGTGGCAATGGACAAGCAGTGGAAGCAGTTGCTATTTGTGGGGATCACGTGACTTGAAGATCATGAATATGAACTTCAAAAACTTTACTGGATGCAGAGTCCAGGTTCACTGATTTGTTACTCGTGTTGTGCAGTGTTGCCTACCTCATTCAGAAGGTATTCCAATATGGTGGTGTGGTCAAACATGGCGGCGTAGTGCAAGGGTGTCATTTGCTGGGCATCACAGCTTTCCAGGCATACTTTCTTCTCGTCGGCCTGCATGGTGAACATGAGTTTCACGATGTCCAGTTCACCCAGGGAGCATGCTAGGTGCACAGGAGTGGACAGGTCACGCTGCTGAGCACTTATCCTGGCGCCACGTATTAAGCATACACGAACAGCCTGAAATTTTTGACATTGATGCAGGGTTGTATACTATGCTCTAGCAATTACAACAGTATTGCAGTTGTTTGCAGACGTACTATTCAAAATACAAATTTCATTGATGTCCATAATATACAGGGTGAGGCGTTTATCGTGAGGCAACACTAATCTTGAAAACTAGGTATTTTGCAAAAAAAATAATTCTGAGACAAATGTTAGTTTCTTATGGGGAAACTTGAATGGCATTTGGCTATTGCTATTTGAAATTACTATAATTATGCAGACATTTTTGCAGAATATTATTCTACACACAAAAGGTATTTCTGCATAAAACATTTTTTCATCCGACCACTATTTCCAAAAATAAGAAGCAAATTCACACAATTTCACACCACTTTTGTGTAGATGGCAACCTACTAAAATAGTAGGTTCTGGAATAGTAGATTTCTGGAATCATCAGTAATTATCCGAAAATCCGGATTTCTGTCAATATCGAACATCACTCCGCCAATCGACCCATTACACGATCACTAATAATGTAAGATGCTTAGAATCCGAGAAATTGACAGTTTTTGCCCCTGTAGGGGCCGCACAATACTTGTTCTCAATACTTGTTTTTGTTATTCCAATCCTACATGGCTGATCACTAACAATGGCCATGAGGGATCCAAAATGCCCTCAGAATTTTTTTTTTGTAAAATGTCTAGTTTTCAGGATAGTTGTTATCTCACTATTTTGATTGACGTTCATCCTGTACAGTATATTCCCAGTTTTTCCATAGTATTTGAAGGCTGACATCACTAATATTCTATGCTTACTCGTATGTCCCCACCATGCACTGCTAGGTGTAAAGGAAGATTTCCTTCAGCATCGCTGTATTTCATCATCTCATCTCCTGTCAGGCCCATCTTTTCACCTGAAAAAGAAATTCAATTTAGACCTTTCACTTCCGTTACTACCCGCGTCGGCTGCACCCATGAACCTATACATGTGCACATTTTGATGCCACCTGCTCAAGCTGTCGTATTTTAATATTTTTAATTAACAGTACATGTATTTTTGGTTGAGTATAGCCGGGCAGACCCCAAAACTTTGCAAACCAAGTGTGCCCAATGAATACATTCTTCAATGAGGCAGCACTGGTGTTTAACAGGGTTCCCTTAGACCTGTAACATCTGGAAAAGTCAGGGAAGACCTGGAAAATTCAGGAAAGTTGGAAAGACCTGGAAAAATCAGGAAAGATTTATTTATTTTAAAAGTCAGGGAAATGTAACAAATCTCTTGATACAGAAGTCAAGAAATTACACAGCCCAGCATGAATTGGATGCCACAAAGTCTTAGTGGCTACATTCAGAGAATTTCCCATTTTCACTGTTGACATAATTTGTCAAACAACAGCAGATCTCAAAAATACCTGCTCTGACAAGAATTTGGAAACCTTTGCTTTTTTTCTGATGATTGTAAGAAGAATAACCTGACAAAGAAAAATTTAGATGATTCTTGTCTCGGTAAATTTTTTACTTCAATTAACTCAAGCTATCAATCCAAGCAAGCAATTCTTTGGAAGCTATCAATGATGAAAATGCAAATTTTGGAATAACTTCTATATGGTGGTATATGAATTTTGTTCACCTCAAGTTTGTAGTGAACAATGAAAAATAAATATACCATTTTAACATTGGCATATGTATGTCATATTTTCGCATTGTTCAGGGAAACTTTTTAGAAACCTGGAAGAGTCATGGAAGTTGAAAATTGAATTTCTGGGGAAACCCTGTATTAGGTTAGGAATAGGATTTAAAATGTCCTATGTATCAACCTCATAATTCCTGCCCCAAATGTACATCATTTTTGTTTCACCTGTCCTGGCTGTCGGATTTTACCCTTTTTATTTATTATGTGATTAAGTTAAGCTATGTACATTAGACTGAAGTCCATCGGAACCCTTAAAGATGGCAAACCATGCGTACAACGGTGTACCCAATGATTGCCGTCGTCAAGGGGCAGCACAGGTTATTTTAGGGGATATTCGTGTGATGTACATGTACATCTCAATTTTTTAAAAGCAAAAAAAAAAATACTCAGGCTTTTTTAGACTAGTGGATAGTTGTTTGGCTAGTGCTAGATTCCCAAATATCCAACATGCGGATGACATAGCGCGCTTCGCTTTCTGGGCGCATCCTCAAATTTTTGATAGATTTGAAATTATGCCGGTGATTGCTTAAGTTATTACAGAGACGTGCATTGCATACATGAGGGTGCAGTAGTACCTACCCCAGTCCAGCATCTCGTCTAAGGTTTCGGCCGAAGAGTTGCGAGCGGCTTCGTGAAGTGGGGTAAATCCGTTGTCGCAAGTCTTTCGCAGGATGCTTTTCAATCCTGCGCACAACTGAAACGAAATCGAGTTGTGAAATTATTTTCAATTTGCTGTTGGCAATTTTGAAATTTCTTGCTTACGTTTCCCCTCATCAGCTATCGTTATTTGTAAATTGAATTTTTATGAAGTCGCTATGTAATGAAATGCGACAATATACCGGGTGAAGCGTCTGTCTTGACTCTGCGATTATTTTGAAAACTGGTCATTTTATAAAAAAAAATTATTTGGACAAATATGTTAATGCCTTATGGGAGGAAGTTGTATGGCACAATTGATTTTGAGGTCATAGGTCATAATCAAGGTCATTTAAAGGTTAACTCATTTTTTTAATTAGAACCTACTATTTTGTATACAGAAACGTATTCTACACACAAAAACAACAAATATTTGTCTAAAACATTTTTTGATCCGACAACAATTTCAAAGGATATGAAGCGATTTTAAAGATGATCACATCAGCAATATTGTCTACATTTTGTTTAGTAACAAAATCGAGCCCTGCAGGGTACTACTGTAGTTGATTTTAAATTTAATTACAATAATCTGTGATGAATTAAAATCATTCATCTTCGAGTCTTAAGTTTTGTTTAACTCATTATCTTCTAGTTTAGTTTGTGAAAATGTTACCTTTAACATATACATGTACATATGTGTTTTAGTTACCATTTTTCTACATGTCATTAAATTGCCATGTGCGACACTAAGTGGCTACTTTAACAATGATAGCCCAATGTTGCAAGAAGACAACCAACTAAGTTTATTAATGCAAGCAAATTGTATGCTGTTTATATCTGCCGCACTTACATTGCAAATATACATGTATGAATATGGGATTTTGCATGCTTTCGATTTGTCTCAAGGTACCCCCCCAAGGCACCATCCCAGCTACTGTAGCCTAGATATTAACTGTAAGATTTCTGTTAAACAAAACTTCTAAAATAACCGAAATTACCAGTATTATGCATGTTGTAAGGTGAAACGCATGATGTCCTTATTTGTCCATATTACTCAATTTATCAAATGGGCCTGTTGTAAATAATATTTGTTGAATGTTCTCATTTGAAATTGCTTGAAAGACTAAATGGATCGAAGGACATTCACCATGTAGGGTCACTACTTTACTATAAAACTAAGTTTAATCGATCTCCCAAAATAGCAATAACAAAGCGCTTAAATCGAGTTTTGATAGCGTGGGCTGGTTCTGGCCAAGCTCTTAGCAGCCTCTCAGGGACAGCTGTTGCCATTTATAATCCATGTTTCAGCCATTTTACAACAATATCGGAATTGTTGACCTGAAAGCATTCCCCAGACTTTGCACACAGATCCAACATGCATTAAGTTGGTAATTATGTCATCCTGGCAAAACAGCCACCCATAAAATCCATGCATAACTACCCACCTTTGGTCCCCTTTGGAGGATATTTGCTTGATGTGAGATATCACCACATATGTGAGGGATCACATTTTACAAGAACCAGCGAGCTGATCATATGTGGCACAAGTCCTTTACTTTTCTTAATGGTGATGTTGTTCATCATGTGCCTCTTCCAGGCCAGACAGATTACTAGTAGCAAACTGCGTGGGTCTGTGGTATATATTTCTGGTCTTTTTTGTGTTTAAAAACCCAAAATGGACTCAGCCAGTGCGGATTACTGCGACAATGACGCTGTCTCAGCACGTGGTTGCTATTTTCATTGTCAGCTGGCTGGTGTTAATGGCAATTACCCCTTCTAAACTTTGCTCAAAATGTCGGACTTTTGTGGCGACTGGGAGGATGTATGGTTGTCATGGCTATGTCCCACCGGAATTTTTTTCAAGTGCTGGACCAGATTGGCTGACCATCTATCTGGGTAATGCCTGGCAAACTAGTTTCGTCTGTTAATTGCATCTCTCATGCCAGTGATTGCGTTTTAAGCTGGATTACTTTTAATCGTTTGGGAATTGACTTGCACGTTATCAGGGTCATGGCTGCTGGCCTTCATCCTGGCATTCTGACAGTTGTATAATAATCCTGATTGCTCCATTTGCATTATGCCAGCTTGCCAAGACAGAAATGTCAGTAGTGATAAATCTGGTTTCATGCACGCAACATTGGTTCGGACATGCACGATTGCAATATTTATTTAGAAAAATGCACGATTTGGAAGTGCATCTGAATGGCATTCAAACGACTTCCCTATAATCAGCATGCAATAATGGCATATCAAGAAATTGTACACATGTTGTTGTCAGAATGCTTGTCAAAATGTCAAGATGCTTGGTTCTTACAAACACAAATATAGACAGAACAAAGTTGCACAATTTTAATCTTCTGGGATAGGCTGAGACGGTTTGAGTACTGTAAGGGACATTTGGTGTCCTTGTAAAGTCAACCTGATGAGTAAAGAAAGTTATAATAGCAAGTAATGGGAGAATCTATAGACCCAATGTTACATAACGAAATTGTGGCTTTGTTAAGAAACATAACAACCTATCAATTGTGTAATAATGTCAAAAAATGTAAACACGTAAGACCCATTTCTGCAAGCAAACTATGCGGACACCAGATCCTCCTTGACATGATGACAAAGAAGATCCGGTGTCAGCCTAGATAATGTATTAAGACATCTTAAAATGTCATCACCAATTGTGTGGGTAAACTTTGAACGCTCTCAGACTATGCTGGAAATGAGGGATTTGTGAAAAATGATATCATTTCATTAACTTTTATGTAATGCGAAAAAAATTTTGTAATGTCCCAAACAAAATGTCTCTAAACGTTTTGCTTAATTTGATGGGAATGTATGTACTGTATATACTGTAATAAGCACTAGTTGCAAGAAATATGGCATTCCTTACGTTGCCACATGACATATTTTCTCATTTTCAATGGTTGTGGTGTCAGGGAATTATCTTTTAAAAGCTGGAAAAGTCAGGGGAAAATGTAATTACTTGGAAACCCCCTTGATGCACATTGGTAAACGTACATGTATGATGTTAGTATTGCCAACACCTCACAATGTAATTTACAGGTTTCATGCAGAATTTCCATTTGTCGGTTCATTACCATTAAATCATCAAAACGTAGAGCAATTAATCAAACTGGAAATATCATGCAGGTAGTAGGAATTCAAGCAGATATGTTGTCTTTTTAAAAGTTAATGCCCTTTGCCAACGAACAGGGTTTTGCAAGTTGAAGCATACAACATATCATTAATTTTAATTATGATGTTTTCTACATAAGAAGTCAAACGACTTTTGATGAAATCTACAGTCAAAATGAACTCATTGGTAAGGGAACACAAGATAATGCTTATTATTTTCGGAGTAATGACAGATTCCATGAATCTATAAAAGAATTAATCTCCTGATAAGTTGCCCAAATGACTGCTTACCTTCATAAGAGCATAACCGTTGGTGGAATATTGGAAATTTAGTATACAATAAATCAAGTTTAAGGTAAGGAAGTAAACATTAGAAATATTCTGAATCAAAGAAATGCATGCAGCTAAAATTGAGGGATTTATGAAAAAAAAATTATCATTCATCATCGATTTTGTCATTGGAAATTTGCAGCAGTGATTAATTATTTTACTTGGCGATATAAGCTAACCCTTTTACTAGAATAGCATGTCAGGTAACAAGTTATGTTACGGTTAATTTTCTTACCTAAGTAATTTGAGACAACAAGATGCGATGCATGTATCTAAATTTGCTTTAAATTGAGTCAACTAAAGCATACAACCAGGGACAACTAAACCTAGTTCTACAAATACCAGAATAAACTACCTACTTCAATTAATACCACTAATATATTGGTAGTGAACTGATATGCTCACATGCAGTATGGACATGTATAGGATATGCACACATGCACGTTTATGGCAACAAATGCAGAATAAAACTCAAATTGGATTTCTGCAGTATGCAAAGCATTTGAATACATAAACTGTTATTGGTTTCCCCACATCAACACGACCCCTTCATTCGCGATTTGCATCTTTTGAGCAAAATCGTTTTTCCTGATCTCTTGCATCCATTCCTAAAATTACATTAAGTACCAGCTGGCAATGATGGTTGAGAAATGCGCACAATTGGACTTTCTAAGCACAATTGTCATCCTAAACATTGTTGATATTCATGGCATGGTTGACAAACATGTTTACACAAAGCATGTAGATGAAAACAGTTTGCAAAAGCATTTGACTTAATTTTTGGCTATATTTAGCATTAACAGTAGGCCTATTGAGCACTATGCATCTTGCATGTTGCATAGAGCCCCAAGCAAATAAGTGAAAGTACTCACAATAATTTTAGCACATTCTGTAAAGTTGTGGATAGCTGCGATGTGCAATGCTGTCCTACCATGCTCGCCTCCGTTTAGTGTATCCACTCGGGCCATGTACTTTGAGAGAACCTTAAAAAAGGAAGAAGTAAAATTCCTCGAGGTGTTGTCATTGAAATCAATGCAGCCATGTTTCTTATTTTCAAAAAGAATTCCTGTCATACTTCTACCGTTTTCCAACATCAGAAATTGCCATCATAATACGACTTAATCAGGTGGTTAATTGTGAATAGTACGTTAAGGTAATGCAATGGAAAAGATGTTCATTTGTTGGCAATGAGTTTCAAACAAAACATACAGGATGAGGCATACATGTGTATCTGCATGAGTCTCCAGTAACTTTAGTATTTTAACAGCTAAGTGAAAACTGTTTTCACAGTTGAATGTCACAGTATATTGTATGAATGTGCATGTCATGCTGCTTCCTGCCCACTTGTAATTTTTTGGTTTAATTTTGATAATTTTCCGACCCTGCCCACATACCAATCTCTTAATTTTCTTAAGTATGATCTGCGCCATCTATTGGGAAAAACGCCGCCGGAAAATACTTAGTGAATGCATACAGTCTCTGGCAACACTGGCTCTAGCTCCACCCTAATTTTCTTAATTTTTTCATGCTGCGATATGATTGGCCCAAAATTGTGCAGAGCTCTACTCATAATTGTTTGCCTTAAGTGAACAATATGAAAAAATTAAGTCCAAAGTTAGACAAAAATTACAAGTGGGCAGAAAGCATCAGAGTCCCAAACCAGTGAAATACACAACAAGCTGCAGCGATGTTAGTTGCAATTAATGCATTCATGCAATGCAGAGTTGTATAAACGTAGTAACTTAACAAGCCAACTGTAACTTTGTGATTGGTAATACAATGAGCTAAAGTCACGATTGAAGCTTGGGGGATCCAACTGTTTGTGCAACCTAGTTTGCTAGCCCCAGTTATGATTGCGTGTATTTTCAATTAACTTTGTCACGTTTTCTTTATGGGTCATTTTTCAAGTTCAATCTCGGTTAACGAACAATCTCATTTAAATATAAATTGGATGTTTCCTTACACCTATAGCATATGCGCAGCCTTACCCCTGCTAGTAATTATTCCCAATGAGACACAACTCACGTGCCTACTTTGGCCACATCACGTTTTCAGACACGAGTGAACAACCGTGCTGTTGCTATGGTCAGTCATCGCAAATAAACAGTTTTCGACAGATATCGGTTTGGTAAGCCAAAAGAAGTGAACGTTTTTCACTTCAGATTGTAACGCTAGCTAAGTTCATGACCAACAATAACACATCAGAGAAAAATGTTGCACGACCGCCACTTACTGTCTAGGACATTTTATGGTATGCTTGCTTTGCTGTTGTAACCCAACCATTAAAGTGTAATGCTGCACCGAGGTGGTGCAACACATTGTGATGTGCATATTAGCCAAGCAAAAACTTTTATTCACTAAATACCATGAATGGCAAAAAGTACCATAGTGGTTTTAATGGCATTGACACTTTCTGCTATTAAAGTGGAATTACAATGAAATCATGAAATCACACGAATGTCACGTGTCATTTTTTGTTTAACATGTTTTACGCAACAACTTAAAATTGTGTGAATTTCTTATGTGCACAACTGCTTAAGAGTTCAATGCCATGTCATTAATGTAAACAATTTTGCTACATCTTTTTGGCTTTAAATGTGATTGTAACTGCAACATTAATTGGTGGCATGTGGAAACAATACATGTTAACATCACATCGTTTGTTGCATAAACTTCCGCTGTATGTTTACAAAATTATGTTAGAACATAGAAAGCAGTCCATATGATGAGCATTCCACAAGGTCAACATTTTGTTACAGTTATAATCCTATTTAAAGCCAAAAACAGGTTCCAATTTTTTACATTATAGACATGGATATTGAACGTTTAAAGAGGTGCACACTTAAGAAAGTTATGCATATAACCAACTTCCAGTTGTACTATTACCAGTTGTGGGTAATTGATTTGGAAGCTAAAAAGGAGTTAGCTGAATTCAACTGCACAATTCCTGGTGCTGTGTAAAATTGCAATTGCACTTAATTGCAGAAAGTGCCATGTTTTGCAGTCAAGTGTTTCGTAAGATGGTAGTTTCTACCATAAGTGTCATTAAAGTGCAATTCAGGATGGTATTTTCGTGCAATTAATGGCAAAATAATTGCATTTTAATAGTACTTTTTAATTAATTTCTTGCTGGTAAATCTTGTTCTTTGGAAGATAAAATTGCCAAAATCGACAACATAGACGAAACAAAAAAATCGTGAAGGGAATAAAATGAAGTAGTTTGTTCTTACCTGTAAAGCTTTCGGTTTGTTGAGCTGTGTTCCCAGATGGATTGGAGCTTGTTTTTTGTTGTTTGCCAGGCAGCTGTTAGCTCCTCTTTGCAGCAGGGTTTCCAAACACTCGTAGGCATCATGTTCAATCGAAATGTGGAGGGCAGTACGCCCTTGTTTGTCTTGACCGTTAATGTCTATAAGAAAAGATACACGAGTTCGGTTGGCTATCGATATGTATATAATTTCATGTTTTTCTTTGAAAAGCTAAGTGATGCTGACTATAAATAGTCGAGTCCTTTATGTGCTTTTAGGGGCCTCATTGTAATCTTTCTAAGTTTGGCATTTGAAGCACAGTGAATTAGCTTGCAATAAGTTACATTATTTTGCCTTAATGGAGGAATCGGGTATCATCCGCATATGACATCAACACAAAATGGGAAGGGGGTCAATGCTAGCAAATGTTAGAAAATACTTTTTTACTAAAACGCCTTGATAAAACAAATGGAATAACTTATGGATGCTAAAGATTGTTTTTCCAAATAAATTTCTGACCTGCTCCAGCTTGGATGGCCCATTCGACGACTGCTACTTTATCTTTTGAGCTGGCCAAATGCAATACCGACTGTCCATCGCCATCTTTCCAATAAATGACATCTGGGTCGCTGCAGAACAACTTTTCCAGTTCAGCGACACTTCCGGAAACAGATGCCTGGAAAAGTAAAGATGAGCACTATGTCACGCACGTTTCCACTAAGTACCTTTAGTTTATTTGGGCAGTGTTCAAAATGTGGTTTTGGCAAGATAGAAGAAATCTGAGAAACACTTCGGAAATTGCCCTGCTGCTGCCCTACTCCAACATAGACACAACGAGAAAATGGGCTTCTCCCATCAGCTCGTGGGATGGGGCAGCTACAGGGTCTGCACAATCAGAAATTGAAGATTTGCATTTCAAATGGATTTATGTGCAGAATGTATGTATCAACAGTATACGTTGCAACATATGCCGTAGGGCCTTATGATAACGTCCATTTAATAAGCTTTTTCATTTAAGCCTAATATGCATTTAATAGGCTTGGTTCATTAGTCATGCAGCTTTAGGTACTTCTTGCATTTTGTACACATTAGCTAAATACAAACACGCAAAAAGGGTGGACAGCTAGAACATGTGTCATTCTTGAATTCTGGATAAGTAGTGTTGAAATTACGGTCTGCATATTTTGTGCACTTTTGGAGAAGGGCATAATCTGTAGTGCATCCAAATCTCGATGAAAGACAGACTTTCTGCTAATATTCATGGTAAACATGTGTCAACATTGTCATAGCGTTAAATGTGTCGGATTTCACTGATTATTGTTCAAAATTACAATGTCGCATAATTGCAAATGGGGAGCAGGTAAACATTAAGCAACATGGTGGCAATTAAAATTCTCAAATTATCAGATTATCCGACAACATAACAACTGTCATCATATCGAAACATAATTGATGCATAGTTGTTAAGTCGATGTTGTTGATGTTCTATTAGTGTTTGAAATTAGCCAAAACCTTTCTTGCACGTGGTCAAGGCTTGAACAGTTTGGATATTGTAGGGTTGCTTGTGCAAGTTGTTCTCTGTTGATGTTAAACTGACATTAATCGGCCTAGATTAAGTAGATTTCTCTATCTGGATATCGGAGGCCTTGCACCATCCATGCCAAGAATGCCAAACACGCAAACTGGGCATTTCCTATGAGATTTGGGATTTTGAGTGGATTTCGCCGAAGTAATTAGTGATCAATTATTGCATCTGCGATCATAGTAATGCCAATGTATTTTATTTTAGCGATGTATGAGCGTACCTGACATTGGTGGTGAAATTACCAAGTAACTCATCTGTCTTATGACATTTTAGAACCCCGGCTTTGACGTCACTAGTAAATTTTAACTTACACTGCAAATTGAAACATCTAATTCATGGAATTAGATGCATTTTAAAACAAGATGGCCATCTACATTTCAGATA
>JAQFYZ010002269.1:0-17875 GCA_034695085.1 Cylindroiulus punctatus
GGTCCGTGCGTCACAACGCACGGTATTAGGGTCAGCGACCCTCGACCCGGAGACGTCCAGGTGCAGGGTCAAGGTTACTCCCCTTGACCCCATTCCTCCGGGCGGGCATAAGGCGCCTCAACGCCAACAAACCCTATAGAGCTATAGTCGTCTCAGCAAAAGAACGAAAATTATTCCAGCCAATCGGAGAGATTTGGCTTATCGATGTACTGTTTCAGGAGTTTCTGCGGTAAGAGGAAAATGGCTGCCATGCTCGATATTATAGTATACAGGATGGACGAATCGCAAACAGGAAATTGTATCCTATTGGTCTGAACGACGCCATTTTTTAGTTCTTTTGGCGTGACGACTATAGTCAGCTTATAGATTTGCCTTTCCAGACACATTCCCACGATGCGAGTGAAGTCGCGACACTGTCCACTTGTAAGTTTTGTCTTATTTTGAAGTTAATTTTTTCGTAATTTTCTCTCGAGGCAAAAAATGATAGAAAATTAGAAAAAAATTACGAGTAGAGCTCGACCAATGATATCACGGCATAAAAAATTAAGAAAATTAGTGCGGAGTTACAGCCAGTGTTGCCCGATACAGCATGAATTGGTGGGGATTTTCCGGCGGCGCTTTTGCCAATAGACATCTTTTCCTGCACATTTTTCCTCCTTGGTGGCGTTGATCATAGATATGGGAATTGAGTACTGAATGTTGTTTTTGCTGATCTTTGCGATGAATTAACAAAGATTTTCAGTGTTTTTGCTGATCTTTGTGATGAATTAACAAAGATTTTCAGTGTTTTTGCTGATCTTTGTGATGAATTAACAAAGATTTTCAGTGTTTTTGCTGATCTTTGTGATGAATTAACGAAGATTTTCAGTGTTTTTGCTGATCATTGTGATGAATTAACAAAGATTTTCAGTGTGTTCACTGTTTTTATTGTATGTATGTAGTGGTGTGGGCACAACATGGGCATTGGCATGTGGGTAGGTCGGAAAATTAGGAAAGCCAACTTAAGACCAAAATTTCGCCAAAAAATTACAAGTGGACAAGACTGGCATGAGTGGCGGAAATGACCTGAAAGATCAATAGCCAACAGGCTTTAGCATCCTATTGCTCCATTTCAATTCCCCCAGTTTCTTCTTTCCTTGGACGGCATCGAGAACCATAATTCATGTCAAGACGATGGAATTTTTCACCGTGTGAAAACCGGCGCAATTTCACTCATCCTTTCTGAATAATTCAATTGCTCTCCAGGCCCAGATGTCCCAGCACTATGAAAACACTCATTCGATTATGCTCGCATTTAGGCGCCCCCGTGTTAATTATCCAGCGGCAACAGCTGGGCAATTGATTTTATTATCGAACGCCACAGCTCCGCCCCCCGCACCCTGATTCCGGCGTTGCCATGGCGACGGGCGCCGAGCGGACCAATGAGCGAGAAGCCCGTTGCCAGGGCGACGGCGGAGGCTGCGTTGCCTCGCATCGCATCCTATATTTAGATCGCTCTCTTTTACCGCTTGAAAAGCATCTGCCTAGTTTCCAGCTGATGGAACGGAATGCGTGACACAACATCACTGACCGATTTAGCAAACTCTGGAACGAGGGCATGTTTTGGCGAAAAATGTTCTTGTAACGATAGCGTGCGGACCTTGCCAGGTCAATAGCACCGACATTACTGATGGATTGACTTTGAGGCGGATGTTACGCGGTTAATAATACTGACAATACTGACGGGTTGACTCTAGGAGGACCTTACCAGGTCAATAACACTGACAACACTGATGGATTGACTTCCGGAGGACCTTACCAGATCAATAACATTGACAATACTGATGGGTGACTCTAGGAGGACCTTACCAGGTCAATAACACTGACAGTACTGATGGACTGAATCTAGGAGGACCTTACCAGGTCAATAACATTGACATTACTGATGGGTTGACTCTAGGAGGACCTTACCAGATCAATAACATTAACAATACTGATGGATTGACTAAGGCGGACCTCACGCGATCAATAACACTGACAATACTGATGGGTTGACTCTAGGAGGACCTTACCAGGTCAATAACACTGACAATACTGATGGGTTCAATCTAGGATGACCTTACCAGGTCAATAACAAACACACTACTGATATGCTGACTATAGGAGGACCTCACCCAGCCAGTATCACTGACAATAGTGATGGATTGACTAAGGCGGACCTCACGCGATCAATAACACTGACAATACTGATGGGTTGACTCCAGGAGGACTTTGCCAGGTCAATAACACTGACAGTACTGATGGACGGAATCTAGGAGGACCTTACCAGGTCAATAACACTGACAATACTGATGGGTTGACTCTAGGAGGACCTTACCAGGTCAATAACACTGACAATACTGATGGGTTCAATCTAGGAGGACCTTACCAGGTCAATAACAAACACACTACTGATATGCTGACTATAGGAGGACCTCACCAAGTCAGTATCACTGACAATAGTGTGGATTGACTAAGGCGGACCTCACGCGATCAATAACACTGACAATACTGATGGGTTGACTCCAGGAGGACCTTACCAGGTGAATAACACTTTCAATACTGATGGATTGACTCTAGGAGGACCTTACCAGGTCAATAACACTGACAATACTGATGGGTTCAATCTAGGAGGAACTTTACGAGATCAATAACATTGACAATACTGATGGATTGACTTTGAGGCGGATGTTACGCGGTCAATACTACTGCCAATATCGATAGATTGACTTTTAAGGCGAACTTTGCGAGGTCAACAATACATGTACTGACAATACTGATGGGTTGACTTTGTGGCGGACCATACACTGATGCGTGTTCCTGAGAGGTACACAGGTACCAAACCCCCAAGTGACTGCAGATACAGTGTATATATGGCAGAATAGCATGACAATCTTGAATTATCACGAAATACATATACATATATATTTACTTTAAAATGCGTTTCGGGATTAAACCAGCCGTTTAAAGATTATTCATAATCCATGGTGTTGGTCACACTGAAATTAGAGTGTACCCTAAGTATAGTCCTTGCTCTAGCATATACTCTGTAAGAGCTAGTTGGCTACTCCTAACAGCTTGTAGGCTGGCAGTGATTGCCTCATATGGCATAGAGCAGCATCCAAATTACATTATTAAGTTAGTTTAGGTTAAGTAAGGTTGTCACAAAAAATCGTCTGCTGCTAGGAATGATAGTTTTGCTGTTGCTCTGCATGCCACCAGGGGCGCCACGTGTAAATCTCGAGTCCAGTGGCTCCCTTAGATATCTATAGCAGATGTACAGTGCGTAATGAAGTCTTTACCTGTTATCCTAATTAACGTTTTCACTGACAAATGTAATCACGATCACTTAATCATTAAATCCAACAACGTGAGCTACCTGCACAAACGGATGCTACGGCGCTCATTTTTTCCCCGCCTGATAATTAAGTCAATTTTAGGGATTACGTAACATTAATTATTTTTCCCCGTCTCCTTATTTCTAGAGAAATGCTAATTGGCATGCATGTTTAGCTTATCTTCACGGATAATCTAAATGTTCCCTCTGGAATAATTCCCTGGCGCTGCTAATCGCAAAACAGAAAAAAACGCAAACTATAAGAAAATATGTGTCGATGACATCATAATCGAAACATCGGGAGGAATTCAGGTTTTAGATCACCCTGGGGCTTAATGACGTAAATCAAAAAGTTAACTTTTTGCCACTCATTACTCTCTAATTCATTTTTTTTATAACAAGGCACAATCATGTCCTGCTTCACTATAGACCAGCATCACCACAAATTTCGGAAAGAATTATCGCTAATTTGCCATTTCTACCAAAAAGGCATGTACTGTACATCAATGTGAAATACATGTAATAACAGTAGCATGCATTCACTGCCACCTTCAGCAAAATTGGAAACCAGGATGAAATAAATAACAATTTTCTGCATTGTAACTTGGTATTTTTACGTTTTCCATATCGTAGCTAACGTTAATTACGATACAGCCATGCGGATAGTTTTTATGACATTTACATATCCCTCGAAATGATATCGCAAATTCGTAATCAGTGCATGACATTCACGACCCTAGAATTTACTACACAAAACAGGACTTTAAAATGATAGCTTGTATACTGCAATCCCAACCTCTCAAATGTTACAGGTATTTCATGTAATGGTTTAAAAACAACAGCAAAGTTACACACATTAGCTCACAAGTAACCAATTGTGGAAAAAGGTAGAGAATTCGAGAGCCTAACGAAAATCTCATCACACTCAGCGGCTGAGTTCAACAACGATTTTGCTCGATCCGCTAGCTAGCCGCTGATTTTAGCAGCATGCCTATTTTTTTCTTCTTTCAAAATTAATTCATTGTAAAAATTCATTTTAAAAACAACAGCAAAGTTACATATTATCTCACGAGGAACAAATTGTGGAAAAAGGTTCGAGAGCCTAACAAACATCTCATCACACTCAGCAGCTGAGTTCAACAACGATTTCGCTCGATCCGCTAGCTAGCCGCTGAATTTAGCAGCACGACTATTTTTCTTTTCAAAATTTCGTCCTCATTGCAAAAATTCATTTTAAAAACAGCAGCAAAGTTACACATTATCTCACGAGAAACAAATTGAGGAAAAGGTTCGAGAGCACAACAAAAATCTCATCACACTCAGCGGCTGAGTTGAACAACGATTTCGCTCGATCCGCTAGCTAGCCGCTGAGTTTAGCAACACTTTTTTTTTTTTTTTTCAAAATTTGATCCTCCCAACCCCGAAAACCAGCCAAATTTGAATCCTGCAAGATGCTCTCAGCCATAAACGTCTAAAACATGTTCGCCCCTCTCCCATATCAGCGTCTGGTTTGGGTAACGTTACCACTTTCAGGGCGACTGTTTTGCTTGGAGATAAAAAAAATATGACCAGCAGGAGTCGAGGTACATGTATCAGATTTTAAAAATAAACTTTTGGGGATTCGGTGGCGGCACGCAAGGGTGCGTCCGAGCTGCCCTGGCACTGTCAGCTAGCACTGTCAGATAGGATGAATCACAAGATGGGACCCCCAATGCATTATTCAGAATGGCAGGGGGGTCGTTTCGGCGCCGAAATAGGAGGAGTAGATGCTCACACCACGGGAAAAACGCCCCATCTGATGGCGTCCTAATGTCAAGGTGCATTTGGTGAACTTGTCCCAGAGTACGTTGCACCGTCCACCGACAGCTGACACCCCAAAAAAGTTGGAAAATTAGCCCCTTTGCAACGATGCACATATCGCTAATTTGTAGCGTATTTTTAGAAATTTTTATTTTGGAAGCACCTAAACAAACACGCTGTGCTGCGTTGTCCGAAGTACGCCACAGATGGCGCCAGCTATGCGAATGGCTCATCCACTGAACAAAACGTATAGCAAAAGGACCACACTTGTTTTTCACGAAACAAACAACTGACATTTGCAACTTTAGGTTTACTGCCTAATTGGTAGTTTGTGCTTTACAGGAAGGTGTTGGACATGCTGTCGAATTCTAAAGGACATCACTCTATTTGTGGTTTATTACAAAAGAGCACTATTGAATGTTCCTAATAATAGGAACCATCATACATGTACGTTATCACGACATCGGGATGACTGACCCCAAACTGACTAAAAAGATGTCGAATTGGACATTTTTTTGATCGAAAAGGATGGATTTTATTCCCACAAAAGCACATTTTGAAAAAAAAAATCATCCTAAGGGTACGGTTAATTAAGGAGTTAAGGGTTCACACATGTATTTTCAAATTTCCTGACTTCTCCAGGTTTATCAGCATGTCCCTGATTATTGAAAATACAAAAATATGACATACCAAAATAATTTATGGAATAGAAGACAGCAAATTTAGATTACATTTTAATTAACAATTTCATTATCAATTACTAACCACATGCATGCTTGTCAGCTTTTCATAACTACATGAAGCCATGGCAAATCCAAGTCAGAAGATGACATGATGGCGAAAGTGATGAGGTTACAGGTTTCCAGACAATTTTAATCAAGCTTTTTTATGGATCTAAATCTAATACCAATTTCAAAGTCGTGTTTTGCCTACCTCTTTTAAAATCCATCGAGTCAATATATTTGCATACAGTATTTATGTTGCTTTCAATATTCTAATGTACCCAAAGCAAATCAAACTCGTGATACAAACACGAACAAATGAGTAATTCAAGTCCCATTGAAAGTGCGTTGTGACTTTGAGGACACCCTGCATAAAATCACCAAATACAATTTCTCCTTTCCTGATCAACATACTGTATTAAAATATTTTTTTTGTAAACATTAACAGGGACTAGCGTTTTTTGGGATGTGCTCTTGACAACTTATGGAAATGGGTATGATATTAATAAAAACGATAATTGTGTGACCGATTATTTTGCTTTATGGGCGATAGATGGCAGCACCTGCCATCTGAATGGGAATATAAGCGATTTACTGTCGTTGGCAAAATTAAAAATATCTGGAAAAATTCTAAAAACGAAATGTCCTTTCATTTTATATAGCGCGGGAACTTATATCAATATAAACTTTGAATTAAAACATTTAGTTTCATTTGAAATTATCGTATCCGTCCAAAATTATCAAAACTCAATTGCAACAAATCACTTTCAATGGACCTTAAAACTGGGCTTCTAACATGCAGTTAACGTTAATTTAGCATTTGCAAGCATTGATTTCCAAGTGGCTATGTCTGTATATAGCCACTGGCCCATATCCAAAGAAAACGCATTTTAAATGCATTGTGTAATGTATTTCAATTTGCAAAATGTATTTGAAGTGCATTTTAATTTTTGAAATGTACAGTGTATTTCAATTAAGGAAATATATTTTAAATGCATTTGGAAATGAATACGCCAAGCTGAATAATGCATTTGTAATATAATTCGAAATATACAGTAATGCTGAGCTATATTTTAATGCATTTCAGCTTTAATTAAGATAAGATTTTAAATTAATTTCACAAGATGGACCTCACTAAGGTAACTCGATCGTCAATAATGGATTGTGCAGTGAATGTGACAAGATGCGTCTGCAATGTATAGTGAAATATGTTGTGATATGTATTTTGAAATACATAAGCTTATTTCAATATATTTACACGTGTTTTGCAATATATATTGCAATACACTTAAAAATTTATTTCGAAATGAATAATACAATACATATTTTAGTGCCAATCCAAAGGTATTTTCCAATGCATTTCATGCTACGTATTTTAAAATGTATTTCTAGCTATGCATTTCAAAATACATTTCTTTTCCATTTGGGGGTCCCAGCATAAATTGTGCCATAAAATTTTCAGCCATGAGGAAACTTTCGCTGACATTTTCAGACCAAATCAATTTCCCTGACATTTCCAGGTTTTCCAGACTCGCCAGAACGCATGTAGGCCTACACAAATCCGACTATGAGCAACAACTGCTGATACGAATCACGGGCGGCCATAAAGCGGCTCGATCCCAAATGCCCCATAAACCATTTTTTCGAGATGACCTTATTTAGGCCCAGTCTGCGCGCCATGGTCGCCGCTTTGGGTTTCAATGCGGCGCGCAGTTATCGATCCCGAGCAGCGAAAGTTAAGGTTCGGTTTGATCGGCTGGAAAGAAATCGGCCTCGTTTCTTATTTTTTTCTGCGATTGCAGTTGACGCCGTGTGGACCCCACGTAGCCGAAAACGAATGTTAACGAATGTTGCCAAAAACATCTTCAGGTTGGAGGATGCAAACCTGGCAAAACTAATTTAGCAGAAAACGAGTGTTTCACACGCAGTTTGTGGACGTTCAAATATTACGTCACCATATTTTCGTCATTTTCAGACCTCCCCTCCCATGCCAGCATTCGTCACTATTTTGAGAACCACGCCCCCAGTTAATTCTTAAAGTGCTATGCAAAAGTGGGCTTCTCCTAGCGGCTCGTATGCTGGCAGTGATTGCCTAGTTGTTGGGCAGTGTTTTATAAAACAGCAATAATGGCATCATCTTCAGACACCCTTGTCACTATTTTCTTAGGTGACGTTGCTAACTAACTGACAAGCTGAAAGTGCGTTGTGACTTTGGGGACACCCTGCATAAAATTGCCAAATGCAATTTCTCCTTTCCTGATCAACATATTAAAATAATTTTTTTGTAAACATTAACAGGGACTTGCGTTTTTTGGGATGTGCTCCTGACAACGTATGGAAATGTATATGGCATTAATAGAAACGATACCTCTGTGTTTGACCTTTTATTTTGCTTTATGGGCGATAGATGGCAGCACCTGCCATCTCAATGGGAATATAAGCGGTTTACTGTCGTTGGCAAAATAAAGAATATCTGGAAAAATGCTAAACACGAAATTTCTTTTCATTTTATATAGCGCGGGAACTTACTATCGATACAAACTTTGAATTAAAACATTTAGTTTCATTTGAAATTATCATATCTGTTCAAAATAATCAAAATTCAATTGCAAAAAATCACTTTCAATGGGCCTTAAGTTCTACGTGTCTATCAAATCATCTTAGGGTGGAGGGGCCGATCAAATGATGGGTCATCATTTGCAGTTATCAAAAGTGACATCATTTATGTTAACATTTCCATAACAATTTCTCTCAATTCAGAGTTTCGTCGGTGAATGATTACAGGGTGACCGCACATTACAGATTTTTTTATTTACAAACGCGACGTCTGTGAAATGAAGATGATACGCTACATCATCATGTTTATTGCTAGCTAAATATCCAGACTTTAGGTTATCATTAACTCAGTCCAGAGATCCTGCTAATGCAAAAAATTGTTTTACAATTTCTCATGCATGCATAACCGCCTTGAAGTCCAACCCACCCATCTTTCAGTCACCCTGGATTACTGTATGCATCACTGGTGACTGAAATGAAGACCAATGTTGATACATGAAAGAAGGGAAGAGTAAAATCAGGATTTTGTGATTCCACCTTATAAAAATGTAAATTTCCACTAATAATCAGCTCAGATCCGCTCAAGACCTGCCTGAAATCTTAACCTTTCTTTGGGAATGTTAACTTTTTCAACTGTCCTAAATCGCTGCAAATTACCCCATTGATCACAAGACCTGGTCGATCAATTCTGACCTTCAACCTGA
The DNA here is from genome assembly GCA_034695085.1 of Cylindroiulus punctatus. NCBI lineage: Eukaryota > Metazoa > Arthropoda > Diplopoda > Julida > Julidae > Cylindroiulus > Cylindroiulus punctatus. The sequence goes on from JAQFYZ010002269.1 coordinate 9,138, forward strand.
GCATCGACCAACTGAATTCGACAAGAATCGATCCTCTAACCCACCAATTCAATTCAACTCAGTACCCCACAATCAGTATGTGAATACCATGTTGTGGGTAGGGGAAGGGGGGATCTAACCTATCAACCCAATCTAATCCGTAACTGTCACCATCATCATCGCAAAACCGAATTTTTCGCAGCTTAAGGCTGTTCTTGGAAGAGAATTCCAACGTCTGATCCAAACGGTGATGAGAATGGCAGGTTCTACCACCTCGGTGGTATCGTTTAAAGATTCGGTAACTCTTTAGAATAAGCCAGCAATGGCGGCCACGCTTGTTTCCTACGGAGCCTGACTCAGCCTGGGTAACTCTTCGGAATAAGCCAACAATGGCGGACACGCTTTTTTCTACGGAGCCTAGCTGTTACGGATAGTTTTAGATTAGGTTAGGTTTGGTCAGGTTTTATCAAAAGGGTGTCCAGGGGGGCCTGGTCTGACCTGACCTGACCTGACCTGACCTGACCTGACCTGACCTGACCTGACCTAACCTAAGCTAACCTAACCTGACCTAAAACTATCCGTAACAGGCTCCGTAGAAAACAAGCGTGGCCGCCATTGCTGGCTTATTCTAAAGAGTTACCAAAGATTCCACCCACCAAATTAGAATTTCCCGAACAAGTAATTTCTTCAAAACCTGCACACTGCAAGCACTGCCAATTGCTCCAGCGCCTTTAAAACAGAGGACTCGAAGGCACAACAGCGAGATGTAATCGCCACATTCGGTAATGATTTCGCATCCTCCACCATCCCCGCAGATGCGAGGGACCAAAAATCGATGCTCGACGTCCATAGCAGCCAAAAACTCCACCATCCATAACAGTCCCAAAAATCCACCATCCATTACGGTTGCAAAAATCAACCCATCAACAGCTGCCCAATATTATAACACGCCAACATTGCCAAAGCCACACCAGCCGAACTGTACACGCGCAAGTAAATCCGTTGCCGACACAGTCGAGCGGCGCATCTGTGGCCCCCATTCAGCGCCAATCCTACAGCATCGACCGTGCTCGAGTCCTGTCTCAAGTCCGACTCGAGCCTCGCTCCCCATCCCCAGCACTCACCGTACAGTTTAATTTTCTTATCCTTGGTCTCCACCAGGATGATCACGTATCCGCCGAGGTCGACCATGGCTGCGGGAAGGGAAGACGTCTGCCGGCCCAGGCCGCTCTACGTCCGGCCCGAAGCCGCCGCCATCACCGGCGGACCCTCTGCCGGTAATCCTGGAGGGCGTGGGGCATCTCTCGCGCACGACCGTCCGCCTCAGCATCCGTCGCGCAATGAGCGCTCCCCGCCGTCGTCCGGGCAACACCGGCTCCAGCGCCGACATGTATATAGCGAACGCCATTCGCCGAGACGCGCTCGGCAGAGGGGCGGGGGGGAACGGTCGAGCGCGCTGCGGTGTTGGAAGGCCAGGGTTGCCGCCGCTGAAAAATCAGGCTCCGAGACTTCCCAGGCTTTTCCACGACCGACATTCGCGTTGATATCAGGGTTCATACGCAGGGGCGGATCCAGCTTTTTTTCAAACGGGGTCCGTCACCGAAATTCGACCGTTATATAATCGAAACGGTAATTTATGACATGACACGACCTCTTTTCGAGTCTGCAATGAGCGCGTGTATGTCTATGGAGGCCTAAATATACGTGTTTAAAAAAACATTTGCGAAAACCAGTTTTCATTTTTTTTTAAAACATTTTTCAAAAGCTGTTCATTTTTTGCAAACAATTTGCAAAACCAGCTCACTTTTTTACATTTGTTTGCAAAATTATTGCAAAACCAGTTTACTTTTTGCATTTTTTTTTGCAAAAAATGTGCAAAACTAGTTTACTTTTGGAAATTTTTTTGGCAAAAAATGTGCAAAACTAGTTTACTTTTTGCATTTTTTTTTGCAAAAAATGTGCAAAACTAGTTTACTTTTTGCATTTTTTTTTTTGCATAAAATGTGCTAAACTAGTTTACTTTTTGCATTTTTTTGCAAAACCAGTTTACTTTTTTGCAAAATTTTTCGCTTTATATTTTTTGGTTCCAATCTATCTAGTGTCAATTTTCTATTTTGGTCCTGACCGCTGGACCCCCGCCCTGGATCCGCCACTGGCAGGGCCTCAAGTATGGATCCCGCCAATTGAGTCCCAAATGATCCATGCAACGGGCTGCTAAAAATAGACAGGATTTTCAGGAGGAAACCGAGGCAGGCTCTGATTGTTGAATGGGAGCACGGCGGAGCAGCGCAGGAAATGACAAATGACCGAGCAATGTCTAAACTGCGGGGCCCAATTAAAATTTAAAAAGGAAATCCTCGCCACGACCGTGCCGCGACCACAAACCGCGTCTCTAGATCCGCGTGACTGTCCGTCGACCCCTCCGATGTCCAGCGCTCCGGACCTCGCCCTGCTGGTGGCGTCGCTGAGCACGGGCGCCACGGCCACCAACGCTTCCCGGTCGTCGGTTGAGCACCGCGCCGAGGTCTTCGACAACTACCCGCCCAGCCTGCTCTACTTCGCCGCCTTCTGCTGCGTGCTCTTCATCACCGTGGGCGTGCCCGGCAACGCGGTCACCGTGCTGGCCCTGGGCCGCTCCAAACGAGTAAGTCAACCACCGTGTCCCCCCGAATGTAAGACCCGGTCTTATGTTCGGGGGATTTTTTTTTTTTTTTTTTTTTTATCATGTACGAGAATCAAACGATGTCTTCCAGCTCAGAAGCTGGAAGACTGGCTGGGGGTCGGGCATTGCTTGTTCCCTGTCACCATGCCCCAACCAAAAATATAGCCATCAAGTGTTAATAGGGAAATGAAGTTTGGTACCTGCATATATGTGTACATTTTTTGTTTTGCATCAAAAATTGTTTTATGCGTTAAAAATGAAGTTTGGTACTGGCACATTTTTTGTTTGGCATCAACATTTTTTCTTATGGGTTAAAAATGAAGTTTGGTACTTGCATATACATGCATGTGCACATTTTTTGATTTGCATCAAATGTTGATAGGGAAATTTCACATTTTGTATTATGGGTTAACAATGAAGTTTGGTACTTGCATGTACGTGTACATTTTTTGTTTTGCATCAAATGGTAATAGGGAAATTCACATTTTTTCTTATCGGTTAAAAGTGAAGTTTGGTACTTGCATATATGTTTAGTCATGTATGTGCACATTTTTTATTTTGCATCAGGTGTTAATAGGGAAATTTCACACTTTTTATGCGTTAAAAATGAAGTTTGGTTACTTTGGTACTTGCATATATGGGCACATTTTTTGTCTCGCATCAAGTGTCAGTACGGAAATTTCACATTTTTTCTTATGGGTTAAAAATGAAGTTTGGTACTTGCATATATGTGCACATTTTTTGTTTTGCATCAAGTGTTAATAAGGAAATTTCACATTTTTATCATGGGTTAAAAATGAAGTTTTGTACTTGTAAATACATGTATGTTTAGTCATGTATGTGCACATTTTTTGTTTTCCATCAAGTACTTGTTAATAGGGAAATTTCACATTTTCTATTATGGGTTAACAATGAAGTTTGGTACTTGCATGTACATGTACATGTATGTGCACATTTTTTGTTTTGCATCAAATGTTAATAGAGAAATTTCACATTCTTTCTTATGGGTTAAAAATGAAGTTTGGTACTTGCATATATGTTTAGTCATGTATGTGCACATGTTTTGTTTTGCATCAACGAAAGTTTTCATGGCCAAATCGATAGTTGAAACACGAAAAATGCACCTGCAGCTCAAAACGGCCACCGGACATTTTATATGACGTCACCATTTTGCATCAGTTGCGATAACATAGGCACATGACCTTTGCACGTGCCGCGACAATCGACTTTCCCTTACATTCCCTTTTACATGTACATTTGCCGTTGGTTGCAGAACCGTAACGTCATCAACATGTCCGACTATCATTTCAAAATCACACCATTTTTGTGATTTTTCTACATCAAATTACGAGAAAACGGCTGCAATTTATTACTATGCTAAATAAATGATTTTTACGCATTTTGGGAATTTGTGAAATTTCCCTAATTGTATTTGATTATGGTATTTGTTAATTAAATACCAAAAATTGAGCCGTGGGTCTTATTTTCGGGGGATTTCTTATTTTTTCATGTACAATTTTCATTTTCCATTCACAAATGATGTCTTCCAGCTCAGGAAATCATCTTGTCAGGGGGCCAATGTTCCCTAACCAAAAATATCCATCAAGTGTTAATTAAATACTTCCGAGGCAGTATAGTGGCAACAAAAATTATGACAAAATTAAAACAATCCACAGACAAAAACGAAGGAAAATGGCAATTTCCGTCGTATTTGCCAAAGAGTTTCAGGGTTTCACTCGTGTGTTACAACAGACGAACTGAGACGATTCTGAGCTAGGTCTTATTTTCGGGAAAACACGTGAATGTGAACTTTCCAACTGGACAAGGGATATTCGAGTGTTATGTCATTTTCTTGGTGAAGGGGGTCAGCTATTTGTGAAAAACGTATTATTTTCGCATCATTCGCTGCATGTTAGGGAGTTGGCGCAACATTACGAAATTTTAAAAACGAAAGGTTAATTTCATTTTGGTGCCTGCAAATTTTGCAATAAACATTTCTTACGAATGTGCATTATCGTGACGAGAGTTAACCCCTACTAGACAATTAGCACATCATTACCATCGTTATTAGCAGTTAATTAGAGGCACCTATGGCACGAAAGCTGAACTAAACTTTCGTTTTTTAAACATTTCGTTCAGTAATCGGCTGCGCAACTCCCTACTACTTGCATTACCTAAAATCTATCGTTTCGGATCTAAAGTTTACAAGTGCATTTACCGCATGGTGAATACCAAACTGGAAAACCAATACACCTTGTAAAACTCAAGTAATTTCAATTGGAACCATTCGTGTGGTTCAGAAAAATCAGAAATAATTCAGAAAAATCACCAGTCCCACCAAGTCCTATCAAAAAATTATTACACTTTTAGATCACCACTAAGACTAATTTTACCATTAAGGGAAAACCCTGGAAAACTAGCTCAATTAGCAAGATTTTTGGTCAATAGTGACGTCAACATTAATGAAGACAGGCAATGAGGACAAATTTGGGCTAAAAATCTAGTTATGACATTATTTAAATGTCTCCTACTTGATGAAATTCTAATGAAGATGCATTATTTTATGGATTGAGGTGTCTACACAAACAGATTAGGGAATACAGGGCGAGGGGTCAATTATAATCTGAAAATCATTTTTCTTAAAAAAAAAGGTTTGTGTTAAAATCCATCGTTTGCCATCTATTTTTGACAAATGTCGCCTCTACGGCTTTGTAGAAAACCTCATTTCGTTATATTTTCGATGCAAATTTCCGTCAATACGAATTTGTTGGTTCAATATTGACTTCAATATTAACGTCATCACTTATGGGGAGAAGGGGTGCATTATTTATTTACTTATTTATATATTTTTAATCAGGGATATCATATACGATTACCATCATAAAGCATTTTCTTAAACATTTGCTCGCAGACTACATCAAATTTCACCATGAAATTCCATGAAGTGGGTTCTGTCGAACAGTTTTAAACAATGATTCATCCATCATTACAGAAAACAATTACTATTAAAAATAACACGTTGCAACTTTCGCTATTTGCGATACCTGAAACTAGTGATCAACAACAATACTGAGAAATTTTAATAACGTTTCAGTAGAAAATTCAACGTTTATTTTATAAAATTAAAAAACAAGATTTGCTTTCCTTTTTGTGCGAGGTATAGTTTCAGAAAACAGTTTGGCAAAATATTCCGAAGTTCACAATGTGATGTGGTTTAACTTACAAATAAATTATATTAAAAAATTAAAATAAACGACGTACATGTATAGTTTCAGGTATAACTTTCCCACAGTCATTTCTGAAAATTGTTCGCTGCGATTTAAACTCTTTCCTGTCGAAATTGGTTCATTTCCGCTGTGACGGATAAACTATACGTATACTGAGACGTGGAGCAAATCGAGAAACTATCACCATTATCGATATACATTCGATCATATTTTTGTGGAGACAACTGAACCTACCCACGTGGTATACAACTTTACAAGCATGGAGCACATCTGTGTTTTCTGCAGCTTTCTCCATTTGAGTAAACTGTTTATTTTCTTAGACACAGTTGTGGAGCAGATCCCTTAGTTATGAACAAACTATGTTCAACAACATGTTTACAACGCAGTGTGTGGAGTACACATGGAATATAGGTGTTCAGTATCTCAAAATGATTGTAGATATCCGCAAGCATAAACTAAGAGAATAAACTGTTGCTCGATCACTCGAAGAGAAAAACAATATGAAAATATTGGCACACATGGATTCGTTTTCGGATTAGGTTAAATTTTTAAAGGCGAAAACTGAAAGTGCCAAACAGGCTTTCCTAAAATTACCACCAAAATCGATTCGTCCACCTCATTTTCCTCCCCCAAATTTGAGAATATATAGTTGGAGTCGTGCTAAAACACTATTAAACCACTCCTACCCATACGCCACTGAAAACTTTACAAGTTTCATCAAATTTCCAGGGAAAATTCAAAACTATTTTACCATAATCTCATAATTTTTTTTTTTTGGTTTAGAAGTGGTGCTTGGATTTAATTTAAAAAAAAATTATACATGTTTAAATATGTTTCTCGATAATTTTAGTTTTACTCTGAAATTTTACAAATTTCATAAAATTTCCACAGAAAATTCTAAATTATTCAACCATAATCTCATAATTTTTTGGTGTAGAAGTGGTGCTTGGATTTAATTTTACAAAACATTATACATGTTTAGATATGTTTCTTGATAATTATACATGTTTAGATTTACTAGACTGATAAAAATTTCCAGGAAAGACACTTTTGCATGGTTAACCCTTTCCCCATTGGTGGAAAATGTTAAAAATATACCATAATTCCTTAAACCATTTTTAGGACAGTAGTACAGCATTTAAAAAGTTGATTGGCAGTTAAGTATTCTTATGTTCTTTGAGCTTAGTCATTTGTCGAGAAGTTTACAAAGTTTCACAATATCTTTCAAAATTAATCACAATTTTTATGAAGGAGTGTTTAATTGTCAATCGGGGGAAACTTAAATTACACTAATCCATGCACCCACTTTTGGATAGTAGAGCAATATTTTATTTTTGAAAAATTGAATGGTATCTAACAATTTCTTTGCGTTTCTAACCCTGTTTAGCAAAAATATACATGCACTTAAAACTATAACTTGAAAAACGAAAGCTAATAATTGCATTTTTGAGGTATATAAATGGACTATTGATAATAAACTTAACGTGATATACTGATTAACATTACTCATCAGACCAACTAACACGCATTCTATCTTGTCTGATATTACCAGGAATTACCACCAATTTACTATGTGAATGTCAACTTTCTGACTTTTCTCCGTAAAATATTGCAACACGAATTGCATTGCTTATTGAAGTAAATTTAAAAGATTTCAAACATCCAACAACACCACTGGCAAATAATTATCGTTCTGACGTTCCTATCACTGAACATCCTGTCAATACAAGGTGCAAAGTATAGTTGATGGGGTCCCAGAAGAAAAACATTGTAGATTTTGGGAAGAAAATTGCTTTTCTTAATTTTATCATTAAGATCGCTGCAGCAGCATGTAAATATCGAGTTTTGAAAGCGTCGGAAAAATAAGAAAATAAAAACACTAATATAATTGACGCACAAGTGGGGAACGGAAGCGACAACTTGCAGTTTCAGGATATTTAAAAATAAATTAATTATCGTTCGGTTTGTAAATACAGAATATTTGCCCGGCACTTATTTACTATAGTTTCAAGTAGTTTCTGTACACGTGTATTAAAAATATACAGTAAACCCTTTTATGTTGGACAGTGTCCTACAGTATCTAATGAGCTTGCTAATTTTTCGAAGAAAATTCCTCACAGTTCTAGGACATGTAATGTGTGTTGACTTTTTTGTTGTCAAAAAAATTAGGTTGATGTGAACGCTGTTGATCTGGTTTTCAAATTGTTTCAGAGGCAATGCAATAAATGTTTTGTTTGATAGCTTACTTTGTAAATTTTTATCATGATGTTAGAACATCAAAAATGAGTGTTTATATAAGAAAAATTGCAAAAAACGAAAAAAATTCTCGATTTATGTTCGTCATTTTAGCAATGTTTTTATATAAACACACATTTTTGATGCTTGAACACCATGATAAAAAACGTTTACAAGGTAAGCTATCAAACAAAACATTTATTTGCATGATAGCTTGATTAGATCCCAAGAACTGAGGGACGAAGTGTAACCCCATAGGGCCCATGCATAAGCATGGGCTGTCCTGGACCCCCTTAACATGCATTGTTTTTAACATTGTTTCTGCCTGTGTTGTATGTATGAATGTGCATACTACTACGTTTTCCCTTTACATTGGAATTTCATTGAAATTCATGCAAAAATGCGTGTTCTTTTAATGAAATTCAATTATCCGGACCACCCCTGACAACGATTAGTCCGGATAATCGAGGCTCTATGTTGGTCTTTGTTGGTTCTAAGTTCCAAAACACCACATTTCCAGCATGGTTTGCATCATTCCTCCATGATGGAGGAAAACCGCTACACTGTAAACCGTAAAGGTACAAATGCAGTTTTTGTGGGGTACAAATGTACATTTGCACCCCATATATCATATA
>JAQFYZ010002270.1:0-17868 GCA_034695085.1 Cylindroiulus punctatus
TCATAGGTCAGTTTAGCAACAACTTCAATCAGTGGACTTACATGGGCGTGTACGTGCATATATGGCCATATAAAAGTCTGTAGGGACATACATGTCCAATTTCTGATATAACCATACATGTCCCAGCCATATATGATTCCATACATGGACCTATTAACTTTTTCCACCCGGGATGACCCCACAACAAATTATGCCATTCAACTTTCCCCCCTAAGAAACTAACAGTTATCTAGAAAAGAAATCGTAAAATGACTAATGTGCAAGACAGTTGCATCACGATAAATGCCTCATACATGTGCGTACATAACCCAACTTCCCTTTTACCACCCAATGCATCACCGCATTTATTTCCCATTCAGGTCACAGTCCTCAGTTCCATCCCACCCACCAGGGACTACAAGGGGGCCACCGAGCTGCCCCTGGTAGAAAATGCCAAACTCTACGAAAACACCAACATCTCGTTTTTCCAAGACACCACGGACAACGGGGACTTCTTCGATGTGATAATAGGGGTGATGAAGGAGGTCATTCACCTCACTCTCAAGGACCCAGCAGTGGTGAAAATGCTACAAAATCCCAAGGATTTCAACTATGACGTGGTGGTCATCGATGCCATCTTCAACGACTTCGCCTTGGCGCTGGGCCACCACCTGGGCAGCTCCAACATCATATTTTCTCCTGGACACAGGTTCAGCAGTGTGTCCTGGGCATTGAACATCCCCCACCCCGTGTCCTACCTCCCCACAGGCATGGATGAGAGCACAGACAGGATGACGTTCTGGCAAAGAGTTGTCAACACGTTTGGTGCCGTGGCCTTCGAGTACATGAACGATTACAAGATGTACCCAGGCTTTGATGAAATCATCGCCGAATACATGCCAAACTCGCCTAAACTTTCTGAGCTGGAGAGAAATGTCTCCTTCCTGATTGCCAACACCCATCCTGCAACTGCTCCTCCCATGCCCTCCATGCCATACTATGCTGAAGTTGGATGTGTCCACTGTCTTCCGGCAAAACCTTTACCAAAGGTACGTATAGAGTGCTTGGAGGACTAATGACAAGCTATTTTTTTGAAAGCATACATAGGCGTTACTGTTGGGAAAGGAGGGGGGGGGATCTGGGTGTTGGATCCCCCAGAGGATTGAAGGATTCAAAGATATCAATCAGATTTCAATGCAAAAGCAATGAAAGCATCACTCCAAATAAGATGTCTGCCCAGGCATAATGAAGCATCAAAATTCTTAATGTTTAACATGAGATGAACACACATTCCCACAGCTTTTCAAAATGATATTTCAGAATTGGTGCAAAATCATAGATTCATGTATTATTTTCTTTCTTAACGATGCTTAACATGTCTTGAGTAGAAGGGAGATTCAGTCCATGTACAAAACCGACACTAACAATGTTAACCAAAATAGTTTCACAAACATCAATCAACAAATCCCTGTTGGTTGGTTTCGGCATATTTATCAATAGAAAGACGTAGTCCAAAACCATTTGTCGAGTAGTTTGAAATTAAAATTTCTGCATGTACATGTAAGAAAAATTCACTGACATGTCCTGAAATTTTCCATGAATACCCAAATTCCCGGACACTCGAAGTTTTTCCAGGTAGGTCGTGAGACTCTTCCAGAGCAACATTAATAAAAAAAAATGTGAGATAATTTCCGTTTCCATTTCATGATGGTTTTCCAGATGTATTGCATGTAGTACCAATGTCATATTGGCAGTGGAAGGTTGGCTGTCATCAATCTTTGATGAGTTTTATTGAAAATATTAATTGAAAGGTAGTATCAACACAATTTACCATGTACCAGTAGTTGTCCATGAACATAATAAGTTCAGAGTGCATCATTGCAGCAGCTCTTTAGTAGCAAAAACTCCACTTAACCATGTCCTTCAAAGCCTCACTTCAAATGTACTCTGGTTATCTTTAGGATCTGGAGGATTTCTTGCAAAGTTCTGGCGATCCTGGTGTGATCTATTTCTCACTGGGCTCCGTGACCAAAGGCAGTGCCATGCCAATGGCCATGCGGGATAAAGTCATCAAGGCCTTCGCTCAGCTGCCACAAAAGATTCTCTGGAAGTATGAAAGCGACATCCCCGATTTGCCCCCTAACATCAAGCTGATCAAATGGGCTCCTCAGCAAGATCTTTTAGGTAAGCAGCTTCACAGTCCATCATAACATCTTAGTATCTATGACCGCTGGAGGGGCATACATCGTAGTGCCACCATATACTTTCAATGAAAATGTGGATTTCTTTCAGAACATGAAAAACTCCGCCTGTTCATTACTCACGGAGGAGGCCTCAGCACATCAGAGGCCGTCTACCACAAGTGTCCTGTTCTGGGATTTCCCCTCAGTGGGGACCAGGCGGGAAACATGGCCATGGCAGCGCAGAGGGGCTTCGCTGAGTACTTGAACTGGCAAACGTTTACTGTAGAAGACTTCCTGCAGAAAATCAACATGATGTTAACAGAAGAAAGGTAAGACCATAGTTGCTACAGCCCCAAAAGACAATGCAGCCGTCTAGTGAAAGTAGAATCACAGCATGTAACTGTCTACTGGAAGTCCAGTCATATCAAAGTGACCTTAATTTTCAGGTACCAGAAGGCAGCTGACCATTACTCGGCCATCTTGAGGGACCAGCCACAGCCACCTGCAGAAAGGGGCGCATACTGGATTGAGTACGTGGCTCGCTACAAGGGGGCAGCCCACCTGAAGAGTGCCGCTGAGAATCTCAACTTCTTCCAGTACTTCCTGTTGGATGTCATAGGTGCCATTCTGCTGGCAGTCCTGACTGTGCTCGCTGGCGTTTTCTTGGCGGTGCGGAAAGTGTGCCGCATGTTCTGCGCGAAGAAGATTAAAACGAAATAAACCAAACTAGAGTTTGCTGTAAGAAAACCGACCCTGTCCCAAAATGGAGTTTATTCACAAGTAGCTGATCGTCTGCCAGACAATCACTGCCAATGCCATTAGGAGAAGCCCACTTTACCATAGTCTATGCTGCAGAAGGGCATATACCGTAGTACAGCTTTTACTCTAATTACACGTGTATGTTGTGTGTTGTTACAATCTGACATACTAACGGTCTCTCACAGTCCTACTAAATATGGCATGGTCCCTTGACTTCCAACGCACATCCGCTCCAGACACCAGCGAGAAAATACACCGTGCAAAATGACAACTCATGTAGTTTTCGTTATCGCAACTGTGCATGCTGCAAGCACTACATAATACATGATCGCTGAAAGTACACGAAAATAACTGCGTGAGATATCATCAGATTTATTATTTTTTGCAGAGGCGACGCCTGAGCACACCAGGCTCTTTGCTGCAGCTAAAAGCATATACATGTAGTTTTCCATTCTGAAATTGGGTCACGTGCAGGTTTCTTAAGTCTTACACTTGCCACCTTGAGGCAATTAAAGTTAAACTCAGTTAATCTACCTGGTCCTAAACATTTGTCCAGCAGCATTTAGCAGCAATGTGCACACTAGCATAATCAAGCACATTTGCATATCACATTCCAGACCAATGCTTCATGCCAACTGATTATCTTTTCATAAACATGCACTTCAACATTTGGTTGTTTGTTAACATCCAAAAGACTAAACTGTCTTCTGGTGGTCACAAACATTTGTCCACCACTGGACATGCAAATTGCAATTGCTCGATACGCAGTTTGCAATATCTTCTGATGATTCAGGAATGTCCAGGCTTTCAATTAAAGTTGAAAAAATGATTGGACTTGGTAACGCAGTTTATGATGCCCTCGAAAAGCGGGAAAAGCTGAATTCATCATGTTCCCATTGCACTCGAATAATTCGCCTGAAGATGAGGTAGAAATAGTTCTCGAAAGATGCTCACTCAACGCTTTCAAGATGATAATTTCTCAAGGAAGCTCATTTTGGGTGCTTATGGCCCGAGGAGCTGCGATCACTCAGTTTCTGATAGTGGGAAAAATATCTGCCTAATGGCTTCTCATCAATTTCGTAGAGGATAAAAAACTCCCCATTGCAGTCAGGCTACAAAACAGGTTCCTGATGGAATAATTCGGAAAGGTGATGAATCTCCAAACTGTAAAATTGTTTTTCCGCTGCCATAACCATGATGCTGACATAATCCGCTTAAAAAAGCATATGGATTTTCATCTGACAGATTTTAGCATCGACATTTTGAAGGCTGCATTAAGCTCGCATTACTCTTGATGTCATCATTCCAAATTAGACGAGGAACTTCACGCATCAATGACAGAAAGTGAAACTTTTGATTACAAATGGATATGGTTACAGATGATACAAATAAAATAATCAATGGTTATACCATGCAAGCTGTACTGTAGCTATAAATGTTTCCTATCAGACCAATGTGCCTTGTGCAACGTGCAACTAAATGGCAACTACATCAAATAGCCAAGGCTAAGTGGCATGACCTGAGTTTTTTTGGCTAGTAAAAGAACAAGAAACATAAATGCAAATATATTCAAAGAATTACATCCATAACTTTGACATTCAAAACTATTCCATTTATGTTTAATCTTCTTGAATGTTAATTGTCCAAACCCAGAGGCAAGTTATTGGTAATTCAATCATGCTTAATTGCATACATGATGCGATCCTTAATTAATTTTATCTATTGTAAGCATTCCGGTATAAATAATTACTTTTCTCGTTTCTGTATGCCTTTTGTCAAGGCGATCAATTAATAATGCATTATGCAGCAAACGGAACAATTTGATGTGGAAGACAATGCTCATAACCTAGCCAATGAGCACTTTCATTTATGGATTTATGGCAAAATGGAAACCAATGCTCCCATAAATGAAAAATACCCTGCTTTCCAAAAAAGTAGTGACGCCTTACATTCCCCAAAAGGCACTGTGGCTAAGTACCACAAACTCCCATTTTCAACGAATGCTCCTTAATTGGCATCTCTGATCCAAGAACCTGTACATGTTCGACAATCGTAATTGAGGAAGAAATTTCAGAGATTTTTTCACACACTAATTATGTGCGAATCAATTTTCGTCCCTGCAATCAGTATTGTTCATTACCTATAAACCCTAAAGACCAAGGATTGATTCCAATTAAGGGTGATGGCGCAGTTTCATCCTAGAGTTCCAGCAGCTAATACATCACGCTGAGAGACAATCACTTAGCGTAATTTTCCATGATTCCCCAGATTCAATTAGTAAACGTCTGGGCTGAAATCGCGTTGCGAACACGCGAAAAACTGCTGGAGGAGATGGAAAAATCAAGAGGAAAAAGTTTTAATTTGGCACGGCAAGTAATTTCACGAAGAAATCAATTTCATTCGCTGCTCCTAAGGCATCTCTGCCTCCATTGTGAGAATGAAAATTCCCATCCCTCACTGCAAATCCCATTCCTTATATTTTTCATTGTGAATTTAATTGCAATCGATTTTAAGTTTGGTATAAACTTCAACCTACACCCTGCTGCAAATGAGCCTTGCATTTTAACTCCTGTCTTGGAAACAAGAATACCACCTGTACTAGATGTTGGAATTAATCCTTTTCGTATTTATCTTTTTATGTGTAATTGAACTGAACTCAAATGTGATGCGTGCCATAACCTCCGGCAACCACTGCCTGCCTAATAGTTGTTAGGTGAAGCCCACATTCTTACAATGCGCAGCTATGCTATGGCAGGGCCTACACCATAGTACACCCTGGGTTTTTGCTGAACATCACCAATCCCCACGACACCTCCAATAAGTATAGAGAATTCATTTCTATTTATATTAATTAGCTGTCCAGGATGGCCAAAATTAGAGCGCAAAAATGCACACAAATGCAAATAACGTTTTCAGCTATTGCAGAAGTCATTTGCAGCAAATTACTTTTTTGCAAAATACAACAACTTACACATCACCATAACAAATTTGTAAAACGTTACTAAGGCTGACTAAGGGCTAAATCAACATAGAGCAACATTAAGATTACATGGTTTTAGCCCTCAGGATATAACCACATTGCTACTCAAAATGTGTGCTTGGACACATGATGCAATTCAAGGAAATATGTTCGGTTAGGTTAGGATCTGAAATGATTTTTTTGTTTACACGAGACAATTCTGAAAGCTTGACATCGCTGCAAACTTGTATGCATGCATGATGATATGAGCTTAAAACCCTGTTCTCCATTCACCAAGCCCATTCATTGTTACTTTCCAACTATCACATTGCCAAAAGCGAGTTAACCATAAAATTCTTCATTAGCATGATCGTCCGTCCCCATAAAGCTCAAACAATGAAGGCAGAAAAAAGGATGGGCTTGCATTGTGCCAGGACATCTCATAAAAATGCAGAAACGATGATACGCCACCAATTTCCGTGCACTATTAGGCAGTCAGAAGACAAAAATGCTTTCAACACACATTGCATAAAAACAATGAAAAGTTTCATCAATTTTCAAGAGCGTTTTCATCGAAGAAACAAAGGAAAGCACGAAAGGCATTCAAGATGGCTTCCCCCATGAATTGTCGATGAACAGTTGGATAATGCATGAAAACCTCCATATCCCCAAGAAATTTCATAAGGGGCCTCCGAAGACCAAATCGTGTTTGCTCCGTATAGCAAATTCGATCAAAACAAAAGTGCAGGCATCCACCTCGTCAAAGTCAATTTGGAAGACTCAGAAAACCTGCAGCATGCAGTTATTCAGATGCTTTAAAGATTCATCAGAATCCAGCAAATTTGCATAGAACATTAACTGATAAATGAATTATACATGTATATTGTATGTATCGGATGTCTTAAAACTGCGAATGCAAAACTAACTATTGAAGATAAGGCAAAACGTTCAATTAGAAACTTGTAGAGAATCGAAAAATTAACCTAATAAGAGCATTTGAGTCAAGTATTTATCGATAACAAAGTGTATTTGATTTCTGTATTTCATGGCATACTCAAGAAATCAAATGCAGCTACTATTTGTACATAATTAGTTATTCCTGCCTAAAATGCCAGCCATCTTTGTGCCACATTTATTGCATTAGTGCAAATTGTTTGCAACACTGAAACGAGCAACGTAACAGTGACATCACGACAAAATAATGGATTACAAATGTCACGAAATAATACTGCGCCATTTGTAAACATCCTAGGCAGAAGTGGTCTGCATTGTAGTGAGTAAAGAGGCCCTGTCGACATGAAATGACCACAGTATGTTGCATTTCGAGGACACAGTGATTCGAATGTGTCAAGATCAACCATCCATCCACAAATAGAAATCCTTCTAATGAATTGTTTTTCCGAAAACCATTCTGATCAGAAATATCATCAATTTCCTTTACCCTCCATTCAAAAATTCGATTACAACATTTTAGGTTAAAAAATAACTCGCTCATGAGCCGTTATTTATCTTCGCAATTTGTCTCCCAGTAACAGTTATGTGATATCGGAACAAAAAAATGACAAGATAGTGAAAGTCTCCATCAACCATGTTTTACGACTCCATATCTCTGTGAAGTTCCAGCCCGCTCGAGCTTGGATGAAAAAGCTGAAAAGCATCAAAAATTTATCTCGATAATAGCTTTGGAAAAACTGCAATCTTCCTTTTCCTCTAGTGCTTTGCAGTGGATAAAACACAATTTCCTGAATATTTCGGTCCATTCCTAGCAATAAGTCACTTATCAAAACTAGCTTCTCTTGCCCATTGATTCAACAAATTGGAACCATTGATTCTCCAATAAGCAATTTTGAAGATAAACTCTATTGTTACACATGGATGTATAGCATTAAATGCAACAATGTAAGTATAGATGATGGCACCTAACATCAACCTTCGAGTGTTTGTTGAATTGGAGGGCCTGTGCAGGATGAACACATTTAGCAATGAAATTACATGTACTAGGAATGAATGGACATTTGCTCATATCCAAACAGGCTTATGGACTTTCCTGGAGCATTATTCCGGATTCAAGGTATTAGTGCATCGATTTACAGGAAATCTGATGATTTGATGAACACAGCTTCACAAGTTTATGTTCAATTACAGAGACTTGACTGTCATTCATTGATGTTCGAAGCTATAATTCTCATCATAAATACATGTAGAATCAATTACATGTAATCCTTAGCTTCACAAGCTTCTAAAAAAAACTTTCTGAAATTCCTTGTTATAAAAACTGCTATCAGAAAGCCTTCTTCACTCAATATTGTTAACTAACATAATCGTTACACAATGATTGGTCACTTTCAGAAGGAAACTTATTCAGCATTTTCATCGTAGATTTTAATGTGTGGTCCAGGGTGTGTCGTTACCCAAAGAAAAACTACTTTACCAAAGTTTGTAATTTGCCCATACCCAGATGTGAAAAGATTAGTTGAAGATTAGTTGAAGACATGGCATAAACAATAGATAGTTTCTTCCTCATTAATACACCCTAATCTTCAACCTTTCCTTTCCAAAATTTAACAGCATATACCACCTAGGCGCAGGAAATTATACAAGCAGCAAAGTCAGGAAGTTTAAAAAACCACAAGATATTGCCTTCGAATACATGAAGGTCCTAAGCTGCAGACTGAGGGGTGTAGGCCTCATTTCGACTCAAATATTGATTCATTTTCGTCTGGAAAAAAGCGTCTAGAATAGCCATTTGTGTCAAGCACATGAGTTGCAATCATTTTCAGATGTCTAAGCATCTCATATAAAACCATGTACATTTTTTGTACAATCCCAAATATATCATAAAAACACAACCAATTCAAGAAGGAAATCAGATGGTTAGTTGGGCAAGTGAATTAAATTGATTGACTCACCAAATTCCGAGTATGAAGAACCACCATCATCATCCATTCTTTAAAAAGTTAACAGGCACTTACCTATTGTAAATAGAAAGAAACATCGAATTAGCGTGCAAACATAGTTTATACATGAACAGAGATACAAGGTAAAAAGGAACCAAACATGAGAAAAAGTCATGGAAAAGGTGACATAGTAGTAAAACTACCGCTGAAAAACCTACAAACACTCGAGAAATGTTACAAAAATTGTCTTTGATTATAAAATACCGTGAACAGTTGCTTGGGTTGCTCAAAGAGCATATAATGCAAGAATTGTTTTTAAAAGTTTCAGAATTACAGTAGAAAAAAATTAGACTACAGCTGTATAGTATAGGGAGGTATATTAAGATACATTAGAACAGATTGTATACAGCTGGCTTCCAGTTTTATTTTTCAAATTTCGCTTCAAGTGGCTGTCAAATAAAGCTTTGAAGAGATTAAGCGCAAAGCTGACAGCTAGCACTCTATTAGCGCTAAGTCCCTCGTAAGTCCGCCAGTCAGAGGTACTTACCGATATATAAAATGTCTGTTTCTTTTCGGTAATTCGTATTCATTACTTTCGAGTTAAAATATGTTCGAAGAGATACCGCATCCCATTTTGCTGTATTTTTTCTGGAAATTTGCCACCAAATGTTTTGGCCACCAGGCAGCATATTCTGTCAATCCAGGACAGTGTCAGGACGATTTAATGAAGAATATGTATGCAATTCCCACATGTAGCAAGATCTGAAAGCTTATTTCTAAATGTCTGTAGTTGATACTTCGCAAAACTCCTAATATCTACCTAAGAGACCCGTGTATTACAGCTTAAGAAGATATAAAATTTTTCTACATCAAATTTGATATTTAATATTAAATAATATCAAATATACTTAACATACTTAAAAATATACTTCTGAAGATATAAAGTGTGCCAATGGAATGATATACGTTAGGTATACTGGCTGTTACACTATAAATGTTCACTAGATATACGCTATAGATTTACAGCAATGTTTACTTTCGAAAACATTGATTTCCATTATGTTACTGTGATGGATGCCAATTTTGCTAATTGACAGCTGACGTCCAGCTCTGGATAACAGATTGCTTACGAGAAACAGACACAAACAGATTTTTCTACCAAAAACCTCTCCAAACGCGTCAAAGTGGATTGACAAACAAAATAATGGACAAGAAGTGAGATGGCAAAACAGGTGAGAGACACATAGATGAACATCCGAAAACTGGTACAATAGGAGCTCTCGGAAAGCTGCGAATACATATCCCTCTGAATCTTTAGAAACTGACATCAACTATTGGCAAAATGCTAGATTCACATCCCCAGTCTGACAGCACTGACTGTAAATGCATGAAATTCGATCAGCGGTGTCAGAATAGACAATCTGATTTCTATGCAACCCTATATTATGAAAATGCATTCACTGCATCTATTCGTGTATCTTAATGTGTTCAGAACCTTGTTTTGGAAAGTTTGGTTCCAGTTCAAAAAAACTATGTGTAACCAGGCACACTTGAAAAGACCTGTGCAAGAAGCCATCTAGCGGCAGAAAAAAAAATTAGCCCAGTCAATACTTTTTCAAACTTGTATAAGGAAAAATATGAAAATAGCACAGATACCATGTCTCGAAATGGCAATATTTTGAATGTTTTTCTAAATCCCATTGAATGTGTCACAACGTCAGTTGGCCGACAGGAATAACAGTTAGCTGACGTTATCTCAACTTCCGGTCAGGTTCTGCGAAATGCACATGTACGAGGTCAGCCAAACATTCATAAATCATAGACTCCATGAGCACAAATCAGCAGGAACTAGGGGAAGGCATTAATCAATACTTAGATTCTGTTCATAGATGGCGCCACATATCTAACTGTGAAAAAACATTTGATATTGCACTTTCATTTGTTTTTTGTTTTATGATAGTAAGGAAGAGTGACAGACATATTTCATCAAAATATTTCTTAAAAAACCTCTTACCATGAGGAGTATTGCTGGTTACAGTGCATGTGGTGTTTTTTTTTGGAAAAGGATGAGCCCAAAGTATTTCCTTATATTGAGTAGATGGAGAATTACGAGGCTCTACTATAATGACAATTAAGTAACGTTGATATTTTTCAACAAAACAGTGATTTCGATTACCTTGGCTATGTTTTTCAAAGATCAATCTTTTACTATCTCGGCAACCGTCAAAGTTGAGACAAATTTCAATTAAAACGTTACAAAGCACACTTTAGTTAGTATACCACATATGCCAGCTTTTTTAAAATACATATAAACTGAACAGAACTCACGTTATTTTTAAATATTGCAGCAATGACATGTTAACCAAATAACTTTGTAATTGCCACATATCTAGCAATAGAACAGTAAGCCACAGTTGTGTATTCAATAGTTTTACAGAATTTCAAGTATAAAATACTCGAAGTTCGTAGCAATCGAAATTTCAGATTAATTAACAAAAACACACTTTTTGCACTAGTGTTACTCTAGAACAAGCTCACAACCAAACACCTCATGATATATAAATTTCTTATATTTTGATTATCTGGAACATGTCTCCAGTTCAGTTAATTTCTGATTCCAGAAGAACATCATGTTGTCAAACTCTGAGAATTCCTAAACACCTATGGCCCTTAATCACCTCGTATTGTACATGCACATGTAAGCAGCATTACACATTTCTAAAAACAATAGGTTTCCAGCAAAAAACCACAAATGTAACATGAGTCTGACATGTTTGCGCAAGGATTCACAGCTGCAGGTACACAGTCTGCGCAAATAATATGCTTGGTAAACTGAGATGAATGCAAATAAATCAATACTTGGTAAAACAAAACCAGTGCCAATATTAGATTAGACGCGCCACTTGCATGCAAGTACAGCGGCGCAGGACGGTGGCGCCATCTACCATATGAAGTCAGAACTCGGATTTTTGGCAAAGGTTCAAAACCTGAAGCGAGGAAGATTCAAATTTCTTTCAATTTCTTGTGTCTCATCAAAATCAAAAATATTTCATGAAGTTATTCTCGATACGAGCGTATTCGCCAATACGTGAAATACTGCCTTACACGTGAAATGAGGTGTCTTAAGTTTAGTAGCTTTAGTAGTAATTATAGTAGTTCAGTTGCTAATTTAAGTGGTTTAAGTTTAGTAAGGGTAATCGTCCAGCAAATTTTCCAATAGAATAGCAGTTGATCTTACTAATTTCAGCTAAATAATCGCCATCAATACAAGAGATAGTCATTCCAAAAATATTCTTTGTAAGTTCATGTAAATTGATTGTTGTATTGTATTTAATTATTCATCAGGATGACCTGAAGAAGCCAAATTGGGGAGGGGGGGATGTTTGTAATAAAATTTTGACTATGAAATATTTAAAACAGTTCTATGTTACCAGTCACACATGATTTCACACAACTTTCCAAATGGGACCAGTTACCTATATCATAAAGGTAACTGGTCCCATTTGTAAAGTTGTGTGAAAGTTTCATACAATTCCGCATAGATGTCTTATGAAAAACGAAGGAAATTTATTAAAAATGTTTTATGAACATGTACATTTAGGGTGTCTTTTTCATACTTTACTGTCTGCGATGCTATAGTCAACAGATGACAGTATTTATGTAATGGTTGGCATCTAATCTTTCAGACTAGAAACTACATTTTTCTTTGTTTGCAAAATTCAACTAAACTAAGCTAAATGTTCTCTGTTATTTTATCTGAAAAACTGTGAACTTCATTCTGATTTTCAGCCAGTGTTTTACGATTTGTTTTAACTATGTAACGGTATTTGTTGTAACGGTATGTAACTTGTATGTATTTGTTGCATTTTGTTTTTACCATCATGCATGTAAGCATAAATATTTTAGTAAGTTATTCAGATATAATAAAATAAACACAACAGGGAGAATAATTCCAACAAGTAGGACATGAATTATCCTTGCTGACTGTAGGCCAACTGGATTGAATTGAATCCAATTACATGTGTATGTATTAATATTTCGTACAAATTTTGAACAACGACTACACCGAAGTTTATTTAAAATATGCGTCTTTTTCTCAATTTTGTTTGCAAATTTGGGCATCAAAGGGTTAGAAAATATTGAAGACGTTGCCAGCATATCCTTTCCACGTGCTGGAAGAAGTGATGGGTTTACGTGGGATAAACTTCTCCACTTAATACATTTGCTCGTTAATTATATCCGAATTTTCGAGCGACTTAGCACGGATCGGGCACGACGTTAATGCCTGCGCTAATTAATTAGAAACACGAAACATAATTTGAGTTGAAAAGAGACGGGTGGGGGCTGCAGCAACATGAAGCGTGCACGTTGCAAATTTCGAAAAAATTCACGCATATTTGTAGACATTAACGTTAACATGTAGGGCTGATATCGACTGTGTAAACATTTGGTGTTAACTCGGTGATAAATCTCATTCACCCACCGAGGCATGACATTCATGAAAACACACTACTCTAAACGAACATGAAAGCTTCCGCACTGCTCAATAATACAACATGCATAATTAATAAGTGGAAATTTGGAATGCATGAGATACGATTGTAATCCTTCCGCTTCACACATCCTGTCGTAACATATGCTGAATGCAGAATGCAATTTTAAGAATTGGTCGATAGGGGGAGCTGTTTCACATGTTGGTACATGTATATGGTTCCTGCACCAAAACTTGCACATACTACATTAATAATTATTTCAAACATTAGAATAACCCATGTTCTAACCCTGTTTGTGTTCATCGTGTTTTTCCTAACCTTAAGTAATGAACAAATATAGTTTCAAATTTAGCTGCCCCTAAGGGCAGGCAATCACTGCAAGCCTACGAGCTAAAATCATGTTATTGTGCATGTTTATACAACTGTGGTGGAGAGGCAAATGTATCAGTGTTACCACGTTGTAACAGGGCAGGTAAAGGGTCCATACTGAGATTAGCAATGCAAAGGAAAAATAATGGAAAGTCTGTCAGAGGACAGAGAGATTAAAGAGAGAAAAAAAGATCAAAGACAAAAGAAGAGATAAGTTGAGAAAAATGTAAAAAAAAAAATCAAATTTCAAAATAAAAAGCTTTGCATTTGGGCCCTACCGTCCGAGCTCCAAGAGTGTCGCCTCTTCTTGCGGTGCTTCTTGAACTTGTGCAACACTTGCCCCACTGAAAATAAGGAAAGGGGGCAGTTGCAGCACCTCTGACCAGTGTCTAGTTGAGAGATTAGTCAAGAAAAAGGGTGCAAAAGTCTACTTGAGCTACTAATGAAGAAGGTAGGTTAGACAGATGCGGTGAGAATATGTTAAAAAAGGTGAGAGAGAAACGCCAGAAAACGTGTGTTGAAGTGAGAAAACGTGTGTTGAAGTGAGAAAAAGTGCGCTACGACACTAAGATCGACTGCTGAGACATCACCAGAAAAGACAAGAAAAGATGACAAGCACTCGGAACTAGAAACAAAGCGATTAAGCGACGTTCAAAAACTAATTAGCTACCAAAACGAGATAAAAAGTGAGAGCGCATTGAGAGTTGCCGTTTACGTGCTGCTAGGCTGTCAGATACATTATATTGATCGACTTTTAACGTCAGCTGAAAGCTGCTAAAAATCCGCGTGTTTTAATTAAAAAGAGAACGTGATAAGTGTCCCAAAAATGTAGTCGAGGCCGCTGTAGACCGCAGCGGGTGAAATTTCAAGATGGCGGCCGATGCGCCATCTTGGAACTCTCGGGTGCATTTCTGCCCCAGGAAGAATAACTTCCAGAGATAACCAAGTGGTTCTAAACTTATGAATAGATGTATTTCTGTATACCTGCCCTAAATGAGCAATGAGATAAGGGGGGGTTTGCGTGATAAACTCGAGCCCTAAGCAAAAGGCATCAGGTTCCAAAATGCAATGGACCATTTTGGCCCTGTTGCCCTAACTAGATCCCAACAAGTGACATGGCCTAATGCGACATTTACGACTAACAAATGCTTCCTGACAGAAACTGATTTGGAAAAAATCAGTCATTTCGTGCATAATTGTGTGCATAATTAATCCCACACGTTTTTAAACTTAACATTTAACTATCAATGTAATAGCACCTTTCTACCGACGTATCGAGTGATCATACTATAAGCCTTCTCTTCACTTATGCATTGAAACAAATTTATTTAAAACTCTGAACGTGTATTAGTTATATAGGACATTGGTTTTTGTTCCAGTTTTTGCTCCTAACCAATACAATTTTAATGTTATATACACATGAAATATGCATCTATAGCCTACGATCATGTATGGAGCATGGACGTGTGAAGTATTGAAGTACATGTGTGTTACCGAAGCAATATAAAATTCGCCATCAAACGGTTTAACAACATCGTCATTGACAAAAAAAATTACTATGTTCATCATGCCCAGTATTGCACTTTATATACACACAGTGTGCATGTGTATGAAATTCCCACTTCCAAACGAAATTGACGATCATTCTTGGCAATATTAGCCCACACAGCGTGTTTATCTTTCACTCCCAGAAATGAGAAACAATAGCGCTGACAGAAAAATAAATTACACATTTTCTCCAGGCGGTGTCAGCATTTTGGAGAAACGTTGACAGACCGTCGAACACCTTAGGGAAATACAAGCAGACAAGTGTAGCAGCATGACGGTAACACTGCAGCAGAGCGTGTCTGACGAGCAAGCAACCTTTGGCATTTACTTCAGATTACTGCATTACTGCTGGGCTCGTGCGAAAACGAAAGGAATCATATTTCCAGCATACATGTATAAGCAATGCAACTGCACGACATGTAAATTTAACTTGCATGGGATGTAAAGGGGGAACAACTGCAGCAAACATTTTTACATATTTTTTTTACAGTTTTTTACAATTTTTTTTTACAGTTTTTTGCAGGTTTTTACGTAATTCGAAATATATGGCTGAATATGGTCGAGCATACTGTCATGTGTGAACTTGTCTAATGTTCCCTTTGCGGTTTTAAAATAATGTCGCAAACATGCCATACATGTATTTGGCCTTGCACGAGCCATTTACAGCTTTGAAAAACCATTTGTGACATTATCTTAAAACCGCCAAGGGAACATTAGACAAGTTCACACATGATAGTATGCTTGGCCTTATTCGGCCATTTATCTCGAATTATGTAAAACTTGTAAAAAAGGTAAAAAACTGTGAAAAAATTTAGGGCAGTATTACAGAACTTTGTGATGGCAACTGGTATCATTGAACATGTGATATACATGTATGTTCACAGTGCAATTGTTTGCTGTGTGGTTCAAAGTAGTTTACTTCTAGCCAACCATGCAAAAAAAAAAACAAAAAAAAAACTGATCATTCAGTAATTATTCACATGATAAATGTTGGATTGCTTACAAGGTCACATGTCAATATCAGCTTTTTACAGCACTTTTTGTAGCAAATAGCCTTTACAGATTTGGATGTGAAAACCAACATCACACTGTGCGGCTAATTAACTTTTTTATATCTGATTTCTAAAGTGAAACAGCATGGATAATATGCCATATTGCTAAGAATGAAGATTTTAAACCAAAATCAGCTTTAGAAGATTCGCCATAGGTAGATCTATGGTCAAAAACTTTATTTCACTAATTCCAAACTATGTTTGAGTTTAACACCGAGAGTGGCGCTGTGAACAAAATGGGCCTATCGGATAGCAAGGCAGAAAACTCCAATAACGCAAAATGACAAACCGCCAGGTTCAATTTGTTAGCGTGAGCTCCCAAACAAATAATTCATGGCAACCTCAACTCCCTTCCCTGCTTTATATTCCAACGGTGCATTAGCAATTGGAAGTTCAATTTGCAGGGTCCCAAAAGTGATGTCGCGGTGGGTGATGGAAACTCAATAGTTTATGCGAAAAACGAGAGAAAAACAGCCTTTCATTGCTCGAGTGAAGAACGTCAGACATGTATGGGACACTTCATAGATTACAAGCTGTGGGATAGAGCTTTGCATGTGTACTATAGTAGAGTCCTCATCCCTATATTTTGTCTTCTTTATCAGAAAGACGTAATCCCGCCAAAACCACAAAACTTTGCCAATTTCCGGTTGCCATTTTGGACAAGGCTCACAAGTTCAAAGCAAGCTTCGATAGCTGCCAATAATCAATCATCGTCACATTAATTGGCGCACACTTCCTCTTTTCTCATTCACCAATAAGTCGAAAACATGTAAGACGTTCTGTGGAACTCCAGCGACTTCCTGGTTGGGTCTTGCCAGACATTTGCCACAAAGTCAGCAGTTTCCCAGTGACCTAATCACTGCAATTCTACTGCAATGATAACCGACAATGGCGGGGCGACTTGGAAATTTGTTCAGTTTGCAGAGATGCAAGATTCGCCCCACGATCACGTCTTGGTTTTGTTCCCAAGACTGTTGTGAAGACTTTTTTGGGATGCACTTAAAGCATAAAGTACATCCCATCCATAAGCATAATGGCAGATTTACAATATGTGGATTGATGTTTTTTAAATGTACATGTATTTTTTTGGCAAAACCTGTTTGATCTTAGAAGGCATGCCATTGAATTGTCTTATTAATACTTGGTACTTGACACATCATTTGCATGTGCATGTTTGGAATGTGGCACTGACCAATTGTTGTGAACTTATAATTGTGTCCATGTACATTTCGACATTTTTGGGGTTATTATGCAAATATTCTATACAAATGGATAATGTTTGGTGAACATTGGTCCAATGTGAGCCTGATTATGTTGTTCTTGTTTCATTTATGTTGCTCTAATGGTACTCGAATACATTTGGTTTTCTAGTGAACTTATAATTCTGTCCAGCACTGTAATGTATGCAAGAATCGCATGAGATTAAGTGTAATTTCATTAAATCAAAGCAGGTCCATTTAGGACGGCCTGTTCCACACAAATGAAACAGAGAGCGCCCTAAGTGGGCTTCTAGACCTGCTATTATTCAAGGCAATTGTGAAGTTAAATACACCACTACACTGCAAATTGAAACATCTAATTCATGGAATTAGATGCATTTTAAAACAAGATGGCCATCTACATTTCAGA
>JAQFYZ010002271.1:0-17862 GCA_034695085.1 Cylindroiulus punctatus
GTCGGAGGTCGGCCCTATAGTGGTCGGCCCAGGGTCGCACATGCGGCTTATTGGCTCGTTCTGGAACCCGCAGTAGGTCCAAAAATGGTGGCACATACGACATTAATATTGGCTCCCGAGCTGCGGCCGAGCGTTCACGGATTCAGCGCTCATGCATACTTCGTTCACCGTGGTCCGTGGTTAGTACAGACTGTATAGCTAATTAGCTATGGCAGCCATGTTGATTTTACCAGCTATTATAAGGTCGGAATAGCCTGGAGAAACCTATCAATAAGCGGAATCCCTCTGACTGGCTGTCAGAATTTGTCATTTCTCGTTGAGCCAACTATAGAGAAAATGTTTGGCACCTCGTGTCTCGCCATGGATGAACAAAAAGTTAAAAACGATTTCTATACTATAAATACATGTGTTGTATATACTTCGATGTGAAAGTACACCGAAAATAACGTAATTATTTTCTTTCCATTGTTTTTTTTAATTCTAATTTATTCATACTGTATGGAGAATCGCTAATCACAAAATCACGGAAATGTTGGTTTCAATGTTGCAATTTCGTTGCAAAAGTTTGTGATCTAATTAATTACAGAATTATTTTAAAATGCAAATTCCAAACGGTAAAATGGCATCGTTTAAATTTGCCGTTATTACTTGTACATGTACTTGTAAGATTATAACGTCCCATTTAAACCTTTTTACATGCAATACATACATAGCCATACATAGCCATATTTAAGAATGCAATCTACACTGACAAATATTCGAAAAAAATATAATTTCTATATTCTGTACGTTCTAATATAACTATATCGAGAAAAGGTGAAATCACTTTGAGATGGAAACGGGAAGGACGACATGGATATCAGTAATAAATAATACATGTGTGACAATGTGAAACGAATCCGGGCTTCCTATGTACGTTTCGAAAATCCATTTACCACCACGCAGCATCTTCTTTTATACTGATCCTATTAGCTGTCTCGCTTTGGGATTTAAGGGATGCCAACAGATAAAGGTAACTTGTTTATGTTTTCTACTGACAAGGTGAGGTGAACTCGTGATTGACCTCCATGAGCGTCATCATGTTCGAAGAAATTCGAATTTAAATAGTGAAGCTCTTCGTAATTTGAGAAGGAAATTCTTATTTTCCAAAACTATCTTCACTTTTTCTTCTTATCGTTACTCTGAATTTTGATACTTTTCTTTCCTTGTCACTTATTTTATACTGAACGCTTTGTCCTCGGCTCTTTTTATATTCTCTTAACGCAATGAACCGGTTATACCTTCGTTTTTCCATAAAACGTTTTGCATGTTCGTTTATACCTTTCGGTCATTCTCTTGCATATTAATTCTTGGGGGAAAAACTTTAAATACGCCTCTAAGCTTACATCCCAGTGTGCATTGCGTTGCATGTACATGTACACTGTACATAAATAAATGTTTCATGTTATTTTTATAATGTTGTTATATTGTTGTTTTCTCCGAATACATCATCCGCAAGGCATATGCAACGTGCTCTGTTTTTACCAAACTAGTTCCAGCCTCTGTCAGTTCTCGCTTCGAATCGGTTTATTGATAACGATTTCCACAGAACTTGATCAATTTCGGACAATGTTGCTTTGAGTAATGAATTGTAATGCCCTCGTAATATTAAAGCTAACTGAAGTATCCAAGAGATTGCATACGCAAAATTCAGCTGTGAATTGAACACTATTAAAATTCACAGTTTTGACTAAAGAAGCCATTTCCATATACAATGCGTGAAATATAATATTCCACGTCGCATAAGTTTTAGTAATTACATTTACAAGGTGCGACAGAAACAGTTAGCTAGACGATTTAAATTTGGCACTGCTTCAACATGGTGGTCAGACAAAACACACCGATATGTAGAGAGGTGCCATGAATTTATAATGCTTGGCAGGAAAGCTCGCTGTCAGTGCACAGTTTAGTTGTGAGGTCATACACAAACAAAACAAAAACAAAACAAAACAGTACAGATAACTCGCAGCCAGCTTTCCTGCCATACAGACCTGCAATGCAACATTGCATGCGTAAAATCAACATCTGCTAACTGAAACATTAATATGTCGCGTATGTACATATTATAATGTTTTCCGGCTTTCTAATACAACATTTCGTACGATCTTTAACGATTAAAGTTTAGCCAGCATAGTGGCATAGTGAAACATTTCTGTCAAACATTTTGCGACCCTGGAATCTCTCATACTGGCATCATTCATTGAAGGCCTTTATCCATCTTTTACCTGCTCTGTGGGGTTCTGCAGATTCCCCACAAGCGTCCATAGATGACAGGATGACACTGTCGTGGTGTACGTACGATTTATGCCACTTTCATTTTTTATCCAATTTTGAAAACATTTATTATTGTGACTAGACCGATGGGTGTATAGTGACTACTCGCGTTCATCTCGTTATCGCGAAAGTGAAAGTGTACATGTATTAAGGCCCTCTTAATGTTCACAAAAAATGATTTTAATATTTTGTTCAGGAAAGGAGGCGCTGTGTTCCGAATTTTTATGCAGGGTGTCCCCAAAGTCACAACGCACTTGTGAGCAGCCTTAAGTGGTGAGAGCAGGTCTTTCACTATGACTTACATGTATGCTGGGTATAGTTAACCTAACTTTTGGCTTGAATGTGCGTTTTAACCATGTTCCAAAAAAGGTTGAATATAAGCTTAATCCCTCTGTATTATAGCATCCGTTCACCTTTCCCCCCAGCCGACAGTTCAAAACTAACGGCATGCAATCAATGAACCCTTTTTGTAAAGGATGTATCCATCACCTTCACTTGCATCCATCCCTGTCATAAAAAATGCACTCCTGTTTGAAGAGACGATAAGGACGTAAAATATCTTCCCACATAGAATGTTTCCTCCACCAGAGTACTATATGGTTTTTTTAGCTAATTGTTAAAATTGGTTATGAAAAAAATCCAAAATACAAGTTTCGGATAACTTTCACTTTTTTATGAATTCACTGTAGACATGTCATAAGCTTGCATGAAGCTCACGTTTCTGCAGCTATACCTGTAAACACGTTTCACTGTAATAGAAGGCAGATCTTATAATCGTTTATCAGTTATAATGATTGCGCAGTTTTACTACTACTTGTGCGTACAGGTAAAACACAAATGCGTTATTGATGTGCAATCTGGAGGTGGTTCTATGAATTATACTGGACGATATAATTCGTAAAACTGACATTTCCCATAGACGATCACGATCTTTTAAGTCCATAAGCCTTTGTACAGACATTTAATTCAATTGGTTTTCCTAGAATAATGTTTTTATTGTCAGCAGTGCGTTCTTGTTCAAGGCTTCAACATGATTTGCTTGTAAGGAAAGAAAAAAAAACACAAAATTTAGGCTGTAAGGGTAAAATTAATATTTCCTTCACGTAGATACGGATCTAATTAATTATAATGTATACAGTGTATAGCGTGTCGGAAAACCTAATACATGTATCAGGATAATCGGATTGCACCTACATGTATAGTAGTTTCGATTATCCAGTCTTGTCGAGACCATTAAACATTAAAACAACACTCATTTTTGCATAAATTTATGTAAGTTTCAATGAGAAGGGGGAAAACGCAGTTGTATGTACATTTATACATACAACAAAGATGGGGGCAATGTCAAAAACAACGCACATTAATGTGTTCACATCAACTTCCATTTTTTTTGCATACATATGGATAATTGAAGTTCTACTGTATTGCGCACTATAGTCGGCTGAACGAGAAATGGGGAATTCTGACAGCCAGTCAGAAGGATTCCGCTTATCGATAGGTCCCTTCAGTAGGCTATTTCAAACCTATAATTATTGGTTAAAGGAAAATGGCTGCCATAGCCATACTTGCAACGGTGAACGAAGTATGCATGAGCTCTGATCCGTAAACGCTCAGGAGCCAATAAGTCGCATGTGCGACCCTGGGCCTCCGATGTTAATGGTGCCTTCACACTTGTAATTTTTGCCCACGTACGGAAGAAGTTTTTTTCATTTTATGTAGGTAAACCTTGGGCAAAGTTGGGCAAAAACCTCCATAAGAAGAAAAAATTATCTCCGTACGTGGGCAAAAATTACAAGTGTGCAGGCCTCAATAAGGAGCTTTTGGCTCCTTTGGCTTCAGGCTCCACCCTCTCAAAAGTTAGATGAACAATCGCAAACAGGAAATGGCATCCTGTTGTCTGAACCGACGCCATTTTTCCCATTTCTCGTTGAGCTGAATATAGTACAAATACATACTGATACTACAATGGATGTGAAAGCTATTTGAGTAATTTTGTCAGAGAACGTTCAAATATTATCATCACATTTTTGTCGTTTTCGGACCATCGCCCCAGTGCTGACATAGACCAAAAATGTTTCCAATTGAGAAATTTTTTTATTAAACTGTAAGCATAAATAGTGTATTTTAGTCACGCCAATGCTTTATAACAATGTCAAAGCAATTATGGCATCATCATTTCGCCACTCTCTCCATCACTTTCATCATCATGGCCCGAAAAAATCCGAATGCGAGCATAAATGATACATTTTAGTCACACCAATGTTAACAGTAAATGATGGCACGATATTCGGCACAGCGTGCACGAACATCCTCTCATCATTTTATCAAAATGAAGTTTTCAACAGCAGTTAGGAAATTCAAAACTATTTCGGAAACTACATGTGTTAATGTAGCATGTACAAAATTATGTTTATGCATATGTTGAGAGTTACAACAACACCTTTATACAGTAACGGTTATTGTCCAACAGACATATATGATAGACGATGCCAAACTTTTCTGGCAATGTCTTGTACACCGGCCATCGCTCCCATCCCTGTGTCCCCACAGGCCAATGTTTTAGAGATAGGCGACACTTCTTCATAGCCAAATTGTTTCAAGACACTGATCTGGCTTGCGGTAAGGGGATGGTCCCACATGAACGTGTTCATGGCTGGGCAGAAAAGCAGCGGCTTTGTAACGTCCCATGCTCTTACGATGCATGTAAGAAGATTGTCGCAGAGGCCACCAGAGATCTTTGCTAATGTGTTGGCATCCAACGGTGCGACCACCAAAATATCCGCCCAACGTCGTAGTTCAATGTGCAGCACAGGATCCCCCATGGTCCTCCAAGAGTTCCATTCATCTTGGTCATGATAGAACTTGATGTCAGTTGGTAGGGAGTTGATATCAACGAAATGCAAAGCATTTTCAGTCGTGACCACCCGTATATTAACAGTGCATCCTCCAGGAGCTGAATTTTGCAATTCAGTGACTAAATTTGGCAGCTTCACTGAAGCAACGCTTCCAGTGCATGCAACCAAAATGTTATACTGTTTGACTTCGTCACTCATCGCGAATGAGAGGGTCGTTTATGAAGTTCGCCCTGTAGGAGAAATGAAAGAAAAATATAGTTTCAAGTACAGATGCTGAACCTTAATTTCATATTTGATCACAAAAGTTCCCCATACAATGTACATGTACATGTAGTTACGATAAAATAGCAAACAACAGCTGCACGAAAATCTTCCAATAATCAATGTGTAATTTGTTTCCTTTTGAATAATTTCTAACAATACACGCGCATGAGAAAATTAAAAAAGACAATTGAAACTGCCAAGACATCATTGGAATGAAATGAGTCTACCATAAAGGTATTATTTAAAATGCATTTGAATGCAAAGAAAACAAGTTCGAATCCAAAATCGAACAAGCCATTTTGGGTATTCCTTTTACACCTAAGAAGAAAAAATATCGAGATTGTGCCCAAAGAATTCAACACATTGTTGAGAAGTATGGCGAAACGGAGGTGATGGATTATTTGAGAGGCATAGCACACACTTTTAATTTCTAGATCGTCATGTTTAACACGATTTTTTATTTTTATCTTTATTTTTACACTAATTTTTTTTCACTTATACTCAGTATGTGCTTTTTTAATAAAATGTTAGCAGTTTTAAAAAGGACGAAAAAGCATGTGACATTTTATTTTCTACTATGTGGAAAATTGAAGAAAAAATGTCAAGGACAAAATGACCGGAAAAAATGTCCTTGGGAAAAAATGGTGGGTAAAAAATGTCCGGACACATGTTCAGGGTTATCCAGGCCACCTCTTTCGCCCCCTAAATTCCTTAATACACATTTGTAGCAGCAACGATAAGATCCCATGGCGAGCATTTCCTTTTAATAGTCCTTGTTTTAAGGGAAAATTCACCAAAATAATAAACTCGAGTCTTGGTTTTTCATAAAGTTCGTCCCCAGCATGAGAAACTTTGTTATTTTTGGAAGGAATTCTCCTCAGACGAGCCTGTTGTTGCATAGGTGTTTTTTTAAAGTTAAGGTAATATAACAAAACAGTGTTACATGTATATAACATTTTTTTCGAATTTATTGTGCAAATTGTTCATAACTCAAAAATGACTTGTAGCTATACTCCAGTATTATTATATTACATGTGCATAAGAACATGTTATACAAACTTTTATCATTTTTGAAACATGGTGTACAGTGTACACCTTGCTGTATAATAACAGGTTTTGTCGTACTGTGTTGGAGCATCCCAATTTGCTGTTGTCCTTTCCTTTAAGAAATGCCTGGACACGCCCTGGCACGTTTTCTTATCAAATAAACAATGTTCGTTAAACCAGTTGTCAGATCGATTGAAAATGATTGGCTAATATTTGCGAAAGTGGCAACTTTTTGAACGAAATTTCGGAATATTTATTTTGCTGCCAAATAAAAATCTCTGCAATAGTAATAAGGATTCAAACTGTGGCATTGTTTAAATAGCGTATCAAATCGAAAATGGGTATTTTCGTGGTCTTTTATAATAGTTACATGTACGTATTTGGTCTTCTGTTGATAACCATTTTACTTAATCTGTTTTACGGTGCAACCAAAAAATCGCTTTCTAACTTGTCGCCCGGGCCAAAGGGTTGGCCATTTCTTGGATATTTGTATTTTTTATCGCAACGTCCAGACGAAGTATTTATAAAATTAAGTCGACAATATGATCACATTTTCAGTTTTCCGCTGGGGTCCGAGTGAGTATAATATTTTTATATTCAAACCAATTATAAGTTCGTTGTTAATAACTACTTGGTAAGGCGGCGTGTTTTTTTTCTGTAGGAATATCGTTGTTTTGAATAGCTTGGAATCAATTAAAGATGCTTTCATAACACAAGGCGATGTATTTAGGGCTAAGCCTTCCAGATTTAAACTCATTGATTATGGAGTGGATTTTTTGGGCAAGCACGTTTTCTACCTAAATGATCTTAAATCGTTGTAGTTAAAACTTTTATGTACCAGGATTTAATGTAGTTTGCATGTGTATTTTAATTATATGTACAGTATAAACCTCATCATACTTTATTAGGTTTCTTTTCGGAGGAAGGAGAATCATGGAAGAAACAGCGAGTATTTGCAATGAATGCTATGAAGGAGAATGGGCTTGGAAAAATGTCATTTGAGGATAAGATCTTGGAAGAATGTGATGTAAGACGCCGTTTATGTCTAAATTTAGCATGGTTAAAGTTTTAAGAAAAATTATAGAAATGGGTAAATCTCTACAATTTCCAATTTTGTTATACATATAGGAACTTGTTGAACAGATTGCAAAATATGAAGGAAAGCCATTTAACATCATTCCACTGATAGTCAGTGCTACTGTCAACGTTATGTTCTTATTTACATTTGGCGAAAGATTAAGACACGATGATCCCGAACTGAAAAAGTGGACGACACTACTCACAAAACTTGATATTACATTGAATCAGATGCCTGCAGCGGATTTTTTCCCATTAATTAGGTTGTGAATGGGAAACTTAACGAACTTTCTTGTTGTTTTCAAAGTTCGCTAATTTTTCAACTTATGGTCAATTGAATTAGCAAGCTTCCTCGCTGGATGAATGGGTTACAGAATTGCGAACGAGTGAAAAAAGATTTTAACAAACATATCATGGATAAAATTAAGCAACAAATGAAATCTATTGATGACACTAATACCCGGGGTTATGTACATTGCTTTTTGAAGCAAATGCACGAAAACAGTTCCAAAGGAAACGAGAATCATCTTTTTGAACGTGAGTATTTTCCCTTCTGACTTAATTTGGTTGTTGAAACAAGGGATCTGTTCTATAATTTTACCACCACGACATTTTATTGATTTTCCATCTTAATTATCAATTAAAACCGATCATACGATTGAAGTATGACGAGTTTAGGACGGTAGCCCTCAACAATTAAGTTTAATTTCTAAAAATTTATAACAATAATTCTGTGAACGATCTAAGCTCAGCAGTCCCATTTGAAATAAGTAATGAAAGAGATCAGCGCTGAAACAGACAAAAAACACTATTGATGCGATACATAAAAACACGATTGATGCGTGCGATGCATTAAATGTCGTAAAAGGTGTCGTGGTGGTAAAATTGTAGAACAGGTCGCAGGAAGGCTCCGTATAGATTGGTTCAATAGGAATAGACGTAAGGGTTACCCTCGAATCAATGCAGTCGATGCCTTCGCAATAAGACCCGATCCTTTCGTGCACGATGTGACCTCCATCCTGCGTCTTACAAGTGCACAACGGATGTCCCTGAAGGATGAACTCGACCTAATCGACAACGAAAGAGCGATCAGGACGCTATCGGCATACGACATATCCGACTCCGCGCATGAAACCAAACGAAATTACTTACTTGCTGAACAGTGATTGTAGTTATGTGTTTCGCATCCGCCGGCGGTGCGAATGGAATGTTGAGTGGTGTGCCACGAACCTCAGAGACACCGTCCACTAAAGAAATAAAAGATGCGATCGCCCGTCACAACTGTGTTAAGGTGAAGTTAAAATGGTGTCGAGGTGACGCCGACTCACCTTTTCGTACTTTCTCCTTGCTGGACCCGCCTTCCGAGTCGCTGGACGACGAGATCAGTTTCGTTTCGCACCAGCTGTCGTCTTTTCTTTTGCCGCGGTGCAACAGCATCACTTCGGTCGTGAACGAGTTCGAATCTGATGTGAGAACAAAATCAGACACCGCTAAAACTGTGATTGCCGTGTCACTTATTCTCACTTTGTTATTGGGGAGCATTTAATTGCACTATTTTTACATTCATCAGTTTGTTCACAAAAAAAGGTCACGAGGAGTAAATTATTTTCAAAATAATATGAGTGTTTCGGGGATGCTTAGACATACGTTGAAGCTCGAAGGGCAAATAGTAGTACAGGTGCCTCTGGATTAAAGTCATATTTATAAGAGATCAAATGGTCATCACATCAGGGATCAAAGAGTGCCAAAATTGCAGACTGCTCGTTACGTTTATTCATTTATTTCGCCAAATTACCTTTCGTCTTCTTTCCAGTCCGAGCCAATCTGTCTTGCGGGTTTCCTTCCGGAGCCTCCATCGGTGGCGCTCTAGTCGATCGACCGGAGCCGTTCAATCTACAAAGGTCCAATGGTGACGATTTCTTTAGGCCAACTACTTTCACACACCGTTTTTTCCTCCGCGAATCCAATGCCATCCCACAGCTATCATCATCTCCCTCTTCTTCGCGCTCCTCGTTTGCAAAGTCACTCCTCGGTCGCTCGCGATTTAAGGCAACGCGCGAGAAATGCGGAATGTTTTTGGAAGACAGCGACTGTCCGGCAGCGCTCTTCACGCTCGAGGAGATACTCGAGCGTTGGTCATCGCATCCGAAATTCATCAGCTTGGTGAAGACGCTGTCCGCGACGGCAACGGCTCCGTCGCTTCTCTCGTGCCCACTAGCATCCGTAAAAGACAGGAGTAGTTTGGGAGCATCACCGGTGGCCACGCATTTATCACCATTCTTGTTTTTAACGCTTTCCAGACTCGCGAAGGCACTTTCCGCTGCGGATAACTGGACCGGGACACGTTCGCCGAGGCCCGTCACCATGCGCCGGGAACCGGATCTGGATTTCTTTTTCTTGCCAGCCCGCCTGTGGATGGACAAGGCATAGGTGGCGCCTTTGAAGTGTCTCGAGCGCTTTCGGACACGCTTGAAAGCCACGCCGGATACTCCGAACGACCGCGGCTTCTCGTGGCCGACCGCGCTTTCACCACCGTAGTCGGATGCGGCTGGAAACATGTCGTCACGGACAGGGACTCTCACCGCATCAGCTCCATTGTCACTACCGCTCAAGAGAAATTTTTTCACCAGCGTTGTTCTGGCTGCCCAGTCCGTCAGACCAGTCTGGTGTCCGGCTGTTCCTGCGGGAATCCACGTCTCATTTGCGCTGTCATCAGCGAGGCTGCGCAGTTCCTCTGGCACCGAAACAACGCTGTCGTTCAATTTGGTATCTGTTTTCCGCTGTCTGCAACTACGTCGTAGAAGCTCACCCAAATCGGTTTTCATGACCGCACCCAATACGTTCCGTTCAGGAGGCGACGAGCCTGCGGCTTCTTTATTTGTACTGGAATTGACTAATGCGACGGGAGCTGCGGCATCTAACGCAGGGTCGCTCCGCGACCACGGTGCCTCGTGTATGCCATCGTCAACATCGCTCGGTTTTTCGGCATCGGATACAACGTTTTTATTTTTCCCGCGGCAGTTCACCGCATCGTACCGCACTCGTCTCGTGTTACCGTTGCCAATTTGTGGCTTGACATTGGGAAAACGCTTGACAGAGCCGGCCAGACTTGACGTGAAGAGGTCTTTCACTTCGCTCTGCAGGCCAGTAGGTGTCTGTTTCCTGCTGATGTTCTCGATCAGTTTTTCCGTGATTTTTGCGGCGCCCAGTTCCACCGCGGAACTGTCTTTAGGGGGTACCGAACTCCTGCTTCCCATGGCGGTCAGCCTAGCACGGTGGCCTCTTTCGTTGCCATTTTTTGGGGCGTTTAGCATTCTCGTCGGCGAGGGGAGAGTGCAAAAGCAAGGACGAAGATGAGGGAGAGAATGCTAACTGGTCACCCGGTCTATTCACCTGATTCCGTAGCGCGTCTGTGCTCATGCTCGGGAACGTTGGGGAATTTGCTCTCGGCGATAGTCAGTTATCGTGAACTTAATGGGAAAATCCAGTTGGCAAGTGAAGGATTTATTGGTTCAGAAGCACGGGATGCGGTGGAAAACACTCGGAAGATCAGTACTGCATCACGGACCTGGGACACGGATCGTGAAAACAAAAAAGAAACGCAAACTTAAATATTACGGAAATATACATAGTTCGAGCAAATTGCGAGTTCAATCGTGGCTACACTGACCTCTGGGAAATGTGTCCGGCAAGAAATTACGAGCCGCTTACCTGAAACAATGGAACGAATTTATTCGAGATTTATTTCTCGAGTTTTGGCACAAGTTCTCCGATGAGTTTTAAGGTTAAAGAATGGACAGTGATTCGCACTGCAGGTCGCAGAAAACTGGGTGAATTTCAAGCTCTCTGTAAACTCACCGTAGCTGCTTCACTTATTTACGACACGGGGAATTCAAACTCGAAGGATTTTAATACTCGATACAAATACCGTTCAATCACAATTAAAAATCTGTAGAAAGTGGTCGACTTACTCAATTACGCACTCTTTTAACTTGGACCCCAGCACCCAAATAACTTTCGTTCGCTACAGAACCTGTAAAAATATAATATTAATATTTAGTTAAGATAGTTTTGAACACAATTTTTGCTTAAAGTAAGTCATGAAAAACGAAATAAGTATGTTTAGTCATTAAGTTACGTTTGAAACATTGAACCGTACACCGTGTAAAACTTGTATCATGAAAAGTGCACTAACAGCTAAGACGCATTAGTGGTGGTGTCGGCATTCCCCGCATTACTCAGATTTACAGCAACAAGTTAACCGTACTGTAACTGTTTCAACGTATTTAGATTTAAAACGAAACCCGAACCATCTTCAGCGACATCGCTACATCGACCAGGCCAAACTAGACCGACTAGCCGAAGCTCGAATCAAATTTCCCAGACCGGTTTTGCAGAAACTTTTTTCAAAATTTCCAACTTTTTTATTGATGCAATACAAATTTCAAATCAAAAGGGGTAAAGTCGTGTGTTTTGCCAACCTCTTTTGAAAATCCATGGAGTCATTACATTAATTTGCATACAGTATTTATGCTCCTTTCAATATTTTAATGGGCTACCCTTTTATCCAAAGCAAATAAAACTCGTCATACAAACATGACCAAATGAGTAATTGCAAACTGGACTTCTAACATGATCCCAGAATAAATTGTGCCATAAAATTTCCAGGCAGCTGGCTTGCATGGACCAGCTATGACACATTTTGTCACATCCAAGAATTGGACATTTAATCACATTTTGTAACATGCAAATATCGCATTTGTCACATTTTTTCCCATGCAAATGTTACGCAATTGCTTCTTAGTTCATCAAAATTCTCACAAAATATACCGTATCTGCAAAAATGTTACATTTTACTCATTTTTTTCTCCTTTTTACACACGTTTTGGATAGCTGATTCATGTTTTCATCAGCAAGCTCTATGGCCACCTCGCCGCTTCTACTTTTACAATATCTGCGCGGCTAGTACTGCAGGCCTCACGTAACATCTCCATTCCTGCATGCAACATTTTTTGGGCTTTTTCCTTCATTTTGGTAATTTCCTCCTTATCAACAGACTTTTTTGAGCCCAGTCTCCCTTATAATAATACAGATTGGTCATACATAAAAAAGGTTTCCCTCTTTATTTCAGGGTTCATACTAAAATTTACAAAGTCATTTCCCTGACTTTCTGCAAAAAAGTGAACCGGTTTCTGCAAACATTTTGCAAAAAATTGAAAAAAATGAACTGGTACTTGCCAATTTTTTTGAAAACAAATGCAAAAAAATGATCCGATTTTTGAAACATTTTACAAAAAAAAATGCAAAACAGTGAACCGGTACATTGCAAAAATTTTGCATAAAAATTACCCAGTTTCGCAAAAAAATGGTTTTCACTGCTGCTCCAGCTCCCCAGGACCGTGGCTGGATCCGCCCCTGGGCAAAGACCCCCCTAGACAAATGTTCCAACTTTTGCAGACTCTTTGCAAAAAAGTGAACCAGTTTTTGCAATAATTTTGAAAAAAAAAACTGAACTGGTATTTGCAAAACTTTGTGCAAACAAATGCACAATAATGAAGCCGATTTTGGAAAATTTTTGAAAAAAAAATGCAAAAATGTGTACCCCTTATTGCACAAATTTTGCATTAATATTAGCCAGTTTCTGTAAAATTTTCGCAAAAAAATGTTTCCCTGCCTCTCTCTGACCATCTTGCCCTTCCCTGACTTTCCAGGTGGGCATGAACCTTGTATCAGTTGCATTTGTCACATTATTTTCCATTTTTTACAGAAATTGTCACATCCCTGATATGGGGTTAGATGAAAAACACCATTTTTAAATTTGGCGCCTTGGAATGTTCCGCCTAACTACAGGTCACAAGTAACGGTCAGGTCCGTCTAACCAGCCACCGCAGAGGCGTATCGCCCTGGCCTACAATTCACGTACCAGCTACGGCCTCTCACTGATTTTACCTTTGACCTCCCAGACAAAAAATTGGTCAAAATTTCGACTTTCTGCCCACGTTTTCAAGTGCAACTACATACACGACACCAACTTGTAGGTGTGCGGGCGGCAAGTTCTCCGTCGAAGGCTCGCTGTACAGCCCGGATTAATCCCGACCGGCCTCTCAACTTTCATTAGCGAAAATCTTGTCGAAATGTGAAAATAATTCGCCATTTGAGGCGGCAACTTACCCCTCGTCTCTCACAGGGGAATGAACGGCGCCATCTTGCCACAATGGCGGACTAGGCGTCTTCTGCGCATGCGCGGGGATTACGGCGCTCCTGCTCTCGCGAGGGCGGGCCATAAAGATAAGGGACCGGCGGTTGGCCAGGGGACGCTCATATATTATGTCAACAATTTTTCGCCAAGTGAAACCCCCTCCCCCCCAAAAATCATCGTTTGTTATCATTTTCGGACACCGATAAATGTTCGACTTGAGAAAGTTTTCTTAGATGATGCATTTTAGTGGCCCAAAAGCAAATTTTTATAAAGAAATTCGAGAATTTTTCCAATAAACTGGAAGTAAAATGATCGATGCGTTTCATAAAAAAGCAATAACATCATCATCACTAAGATATGGCATTGTAATATATGGTTTTGCAACTATTACAACAACTGCCCTATTGAATAGGTTACAAAACACTGAAAATAAAGTTATTGACTATTTTCGCATTCTCGTATTAACATAACAAAATATTATATCTAAAATAGTTTTTTTGTGATTTGGTTTTACGTATTCATACACATTCTGTACTCTGCTACTATTTTGTAATTATTTTTGTGCTGATTTTGCATTTATTTCACTTACAATTTGTACTAACTTATGATTTTTTACTAACTTATGATTTTGCACTAACTTATGCTTTTGTACTAACTTATGCTTTTGTACTAACTTATGATTCTGTACTAACTTATGATTTTGTACTAACTTATGATTTTGTAATAACTTATGCTTTTGTACTAATTTATGATTTTGTACTAACTTATGATTTTGTACTAACTTATGATTTTGTACTAACTTATGCTTTTGTACTAATTTATGATTTTGTACTAACTTATGATTTAGTTCATTATTTGCTACTAAATAATTCTATGTACAGATATTAACTCACTGACCCATACAACTTCTAACATAAACTATTATTAAATAAATTGCAGTCGAATTTCGATCAACCTCCCTTAAACTGCCGCTCCCTAAGATGATCCCAATTTTTTTAAAATAATTTATAATAATTAAGTAACATTTCATCAGGTAATTGATTAAACAATGCTGGTCTTATAATATTGGTATTATATCTGGATGTCCCAATGTGTACACGTACCTATTTTGAGGTTTTTTGAGCAGGGTGGAAAGAGCAACTGACATTAGAGACAGCAGTGAAAATGATTACAATAACATCAATAAAAGTCGAGCCTATATATATATTCTTTTTCATTAGAAGAGGAGTGCGAATTGCTCTGCCACCTGACGTGAAGAGGATTTTTCATTTGCCATCGTTTTTATCGTGAAGAGCTCTTTCTACGAAGCCGGGTTAATTCAGAGCGTGTCAAAATATTGACTTTCTGCGCGAGTTTCACTAGGAAAATTGCCTCTCCGCGGGCGGGGGATTATTGACAAAAATCGATTCAATCGATCGATCAATTATTAGTAATTTCGAGTAAATCGGCGATGAATTATACGGGGTGTTTCTAAAGGCCGCTACACACGCTCAAGCTTTTCGTCAATCATCAATCATCAATCATGCTGATGTCAATCCCGGCTTGATGCTTGAGGAGGTGCCAGTGCCTCCACACGTTCAATCATCTAGCCTTCAAGCATGAGGTCAAGCATTGGTTTTCTGTTCCAGTGTGATGTACTATGGGTATTGGCGTCTGCCTTACCCATGGTGCATCAACCCTAAACAAAGCATTGCAGGCAGCCCAAAGGCAACAAACTGGACGATGATTGCTCGCTACTGCTTTTGATTTCACCAGCCAAAGACATGTATGTTCCCTGTAAATTTCTATCAATTCAGAAATTATCTCTTGGTGAACAATTTTATTTCTAGAGTTCGACATTTTAAATTTGTAGTAGTGCTGACGTTCAGCTGCTAAGTGGCGCCACCGATAGGTACCTATTTTAACAAAATGAAAAGCCGTTTTGTTGGCAAAGGGCTCTAAAATGAGCCAATGAGAGAACACGTGACTCTTTACGTGGACCCGTGATTGACGATTGAAGGCCAAAAAATTGACATGTTCATTTTCCTTCAATCACGTAGTCAATCATGATTTTTTCGTCAATCTTCTG
Organism: Cylindroiulus punctatus; assembly: GCA_034695085.1. Lineage (NCBI taxonomy): Eukaryota > Metazoa > Arthropoda > Diplopoda > Julida > Julidae > Cylindroiulus > Cylindroiulus punctatus. The sequence continues at coordinate 15,824 of JAQFYZ010002271.1, forward strand.
CTACACACGCTCAAGCATCAAGCTCAAGCATGATTGATGATTGATGATTGACGAAATGATAGAGCGTGTGTAGCGGCCTTAAAACATCAAGTTGAACAGCTAGTTTAGAAACACCCTGTATATAATTATTTGAAATTACTCTTAGAAGGGCTTCCTGTTATCACTCGTTGGCTGGCAGTGATTGCCTGCTGGTGGGGGCAGCTAAATCACAAGTTACACTATTAGTTTAGTTTTAGGTTTAACGCAAAAATATAATAAAGCCCCACAGCTAAAACAGGTGTCATGCAGATATAGCTAAAATATGGCAAATTCGTTTGCACATTCATAATAAATAAATAATATTTAAGAGTTCTGGCTCATTATTCCTTTCCTAGACACTTCAATTGATTTCAATTTTTTTTTCAGTTTGCATTATTTTCTGTGACTTTTATGCAGATTGATTGCTAAGAAATAGATAGATCATTCAACGACGAATCGATTCGCAAAAATAAATTTGCAAATTCCAGGTAGCCCCAAAAGCGACCGATTAACCGAATTGAAGTTTTCCCATCTGACTCGGTTGAAATCCCAAATTTTGCAGAAAATAATCCTCGTCGAGGGTGGCGTTTTTACGGCCCAATTTTTGGTGAAATCACTGGCGGAAAAAACGATCCCTTCCTCGTGGAAATAATAGAAAAAGCAATTTTGATAATATTTATCAAATGGGCAGACTGCGTACGACCGAGGCAGCTGTTCCTCCTTTTATGGTCCCTATAAAACTAACGAACTCGGTGTCCGTTTTTACGACCCACAGCGATACAAAGTTGACCAGATGGACACCATCACAAAGAGACATTTCGTCGACTAGCAATTGAGCCAGCACTGACCACGAGGGTGGAGGGGGTGGGGCGGACACCCTCGACAGGCACCAAGGATGGCCACTTCTTCCAGAAAAAGGCAGAAAATCAAGCATTTAAACCTGATATGCCAAAACTTTTCTGGCAAACTTGGCAGTGTTTCACTCCTGGAGTGATCACCTACCAAGGTCCTCCCAGAAATTCACTTTTCAACTTCCCTGACTATTCCATTTTGTGTGTGTGTGTGGATTTGGGGGGCACAGTGCCTGAAATACAAAATGGTGCCCGAACGATACAGTGAGACAGACGGATAAATATAAATATACAAGAAAAAGACAATGTAAACCGTGTAAAAGATAAAAAGGACAAACAGCGACATAGAAGTACAAATCGACCAATAAGCTTTAAAACAAGGTAACAAGAAAACAAAACAAAGGGGGCAGTGAGGAGAGGAGGGGCCCCGGTCCTGCTGCCATCGATCTGATGACAGTCCCATTTGCGCGTGTATTTGCACAATCTTCAAAAACCATGATTTCAAACAACTTTTACTCGTAGGTGCGCAGGGTAGTTAAGAGTCTGAATGAAATTTCGACTTCCTTCTCATTCAAACTTTTGACACTTTTGCACACTTAGGACAAATGTCGCCAAAGAAATATTAAACGATCTTCAATAACAGATTATTTCAAATAAATCATCCCTGTGCCCTCAGAAAAGTTGCACAATACTGTACAAAAAAATGTTACGCGAGTATAACTACAACTTATTTTAAAAACTCATATTTTTTCCGGCGACTGATATAACGAACTACGGTTATAACGAACAAATATTGGTGGTCCCATGCAATTGTGATGTGATGTGATATTTGCCGCATGATACATATACAAGAGCGTGATTACGAAGCAGTGATAAAGGGAGCAAAAAAGCGACAGGAGCCAAAGCTGGGTGATCAGGTCACCACTAATGCATGCCCATCTACGCTCAAACTAGTGGCCGATGTAACCTCGTGAGGCAGTGCCCGCCAAAGGCGCTCCATTCGATTGCTAAAGAAGTGGAAACGACAGTCCAGACGACATCTTTGAGGTAACAACTTCAGACCCGTGCCTGCTCGTGCAGTACAGCTATAGTCGCTCAACGAGAAATGACAAATTCTGTCAGCCAGTCAGAGGGATTCCGCTTATTGATAGGTTCCTCCAGGCTATTCCG
>JAQFYZ010002272.1:0-17853 GCA_034695085.1 Cylindroiulus punctatus
CAATCGCAAACTGGCGATTGGATTCTATTGGTCGGCGCTTTCAGCCCAGTTCCATCTCTTCGTGGTTCTACTATAGACACGAAAGTTTAATTTCATTGTTGTGCCTTTTATTAAAGTTTGTTATGAATAATGAAGGTGCAATTTCCTAACGATAGTAAAGCCCTACTTAGCGATGCAAAATAAACCTTATTTAACTTTTATTAAAAGCACAAACGTTAACTTAAACTTTCGGTTTTTTTCGGTCTAGTTTAGCAGTACGAATGTTTAACCTATCGTTCATACTTTTAATAAACGTTAAAGAACGATTTTTTTGCAGCCCTTTGCAGAAGGGCTTTACTTTCGTTAGGAAATTTGCTTGTCCATAATCAAGTTTTATAAAAGACACAAAGATGAAAATAAACTTTCGTTTGTGTTGCGCTAAGTGTCTACTATACCCAGATGACCTATCAATTTGAAATCAGGTTGTTGTGTTTCTAATAAAATTGCGGCTGAGAAATATCCAGACCTGTTAACTGATTAATGTCAACTTTGTAAAATAAACTATTCGAATACATGGGAACAAAAATATAACTTACTTGTTATTCAGCATTTCATGCTTTTGAAATCAATCCTAGAAATGTCTAATTTTCCGCTAATTTTTTATTCGCCCCTGATTCGCTCCGGTTTCCATGACAACGCGTCATTCGATTCCTGGAACGTGCAATTGATACCGGGACGAAGCAAAAAGCGTGTGAAAATTAACAGCGAGTATAGATGTCATTTATAGGAATCGGTTACTGCGAAGCATCGCTGAATAACTTAAGCCAATTTTGATTTGTTCGATAACTTTAGCATTCGGAAAATTTAACGTTGAAGAATTCAACTGGTTTATGATATAAACGCACATGATGTTTTCCTGAACTGTGATGATCACAAAACTGCTCCTGCTTATGGCCAATAGCGATTAATAATAATTATAATGAATTTTATTTCAACAAATTGAAAAAGGAACAACCATTTAACACTACCACGCAGTTTAGGGTGTGGATTGTTAGCCACAAAATTAAAATTACGTAAAGATGTTTGCTTTGGATGTCATGTATGCAAGTTCGAGGAATTATGACATAAGTTTTTTGTAAGGTTCCAAAACTAGCCCTGGTAAAATTTGCCTTTAGCTGCAAGTATAGCACCCTCCACTTTTACAAGTTATTTATTACCCCGATATTTCTGATTTCCAGGTTACAGGGTATGTTACCTTCATCATTACCGTTAATTTTATCCTTTCAACTGCATTGGAATGGAAAATAATAGATGCTTCAACGAGTATGTTACTAAGCATCCCATCCATCCAGAGGTTTTTGCAATGCCAAAGACAATGTAATGATTAGGAAAGCTAATTAAGGAATTAAGGAATTGCCAGTTTTAGGGACATTCCAACTTTCACTACATCTGTCTGATGGCACCAGCAGCCCTTCCCAGGACCCCTTCAGGCCCTTCCACTGGTGGGGCTTCGTCCCCTCAGTTCTGCCCCCATTGATTGCCCTTATTGTCATTTCAAATTTAAGTTTTTTTGCCTCGCATCCTGCACGGGCATCGTGGGGTCGCCATGGCAACCGTACCCCAGCCGGCTGCAGGGTGGATAAACTGCCCATAGTGTGCGGATGACTTGACCTTACCTAAGTAACAATGGGATTAATGCGCATTACGTGAGGGCACAACAGGCTGCAGGGCGGATATGCAAGTACACGAGCGGGGCTCCGTCCGTTTAATCTGTCCACCAATTTCCTGCACCGCCACTTAACGGACCGTTAGTCTCTTGCATCACACTGTCCAATTAAGTTCCTGCATACAACACTGACATACAAGCATTATTTCTGGCTGCTTTTATGTTTACAAAACTGACCCTTCCAAGTGGTGAGCTTTAGCATTCCAGCATTTCCATGTTGTTACCTCAAACTGTCTGATTTCACTGCCTTGGAATGAAAAATAGTAGATGTTTTTAGCAAATTTGTTACTAAACAACCCACTGACTTGCATTATGCAACTGGAAGTACAAATTGCACTTCCAGTTGAATTTGTACACAAATTCCCTGATTTTTCATTACAGATTCCATGCCATGATAGTTCCTGTTATATTACACAGCATCACCCTGCCCTGGAACCATTTCAGTCATGCAATAAACAGCTATATCGCACCAATTTTCAGTAGTGGCACAACTAGAAAAAAAATCGAATTTGCTGGTAAAATTGCAAAGCATGCAATTCAGCACAGTTGTTTCAGAAGTGACTAAATTACCACTGCTGAGCAAACTGTAGTAGAAATAGGAACTGATGGAACTGAAGGACAGCCAATCAGAGAGGTGTCGCTTATCGATAAGGGGTTCCTGGTTTTTAGTTGTTGAAAGGAAAATGGCTGACGCCTTGAGCTGAAGCGCCTCCAATGTTGTTTTTTGGTTTAGCTCCTTCCTCTCACCAGTAGCGCTGTATGCGAAATACTGGACTTAGTCAAGCGCAAAATGGCGATTGAATTCTATTGGTCGGTGCTTTCAGCCCAGTTCCATCTCTTCGTGGTTCTACTATAGTTCAAGAGTTTCGTTTCGGAGATATGTTTCAGTTGTGTCGCTACTAAAGCGTGGGTGCAGCATTCCAAAACGACTAATTCGATTAATGTCTGCACTAAATTCACCGATCAAGCTGCGACAAAAACCATAAAGGAAGTAAATGTGCAGTCAAAGGTTTTTTTGACTACTGATGCCGATAAATTGACGTCATTAAAATGATATGAATTGCACATTAAAAACCCACTCGCAGCTGGCAGGCATGCCAGGTATAATTCCAGAGTAGTGGTTTGGAATAAAGCAATTAGTGCATCACATCCCAGCCTCAATTAAGGCTGCATCCACTCAAAGCAGCCTGATAAGGGAACCGGACTCGAAGCTGACAAATTAAACTATTAGCAAAATTACATAACGCGTGTCAATGTGCGTTGAGAAGCATTATCTTATCTTGATTTCAGCTGTTAAAGCCATACACATCGAGGTTACATCTGTCTGCCAAGATGGCGACAGCTGGCCAGGGTGGCACGTGACCAACCGCCATGATGGCAAGGCACGCGCTGTCAACATTATCAGAGTGCGTTGCTTATCACCTGCCTGAAAATTAAATAAATGGCCAAGGGTGGCCATGGCCAGAGTGCGCCCCAATCAATAAGTCAATTAAGGGCCCTATCAGGGCGCCCACGTGCCCACTTTCCAAACCTGCCAATAGCCGCCATTTTATCGTGCCATCGCAGAATCAACAATCGCAATTTTGATATCAAGCTGCTTGGCACCCGTCGGTTATGGCACTTTGTTGACCGAAATTTCGAAAATGGTTTTCACGAGTGTTTCCAGATGACGGTATTTGCTGAAAACTGTCAGGGTGCAGAGTCCAAACTCATCGAAACTGATTGCATTTCAATTCAATTCAACTCAGTACACTCAGTAATTGAATACCATGTGGTATGGGGTGTAGTGCATCAGCCCGCATAACTCAGAAAGCGATATGATCCATGACATTTTTGAGAATCAAATGGCTGGTGGAATTATTGTGTACCAATTTTTGCAACTTTGCAATACACGATGAGAAAGTGATTTTCTCCTAATGGCTCCTTGCACATTTTGTATGTAGTAGCACATGCAGTACACATAACAGAAAAAGTACAAATGTTTTGAAACTATATACACACCCTATGGTACATATGTTCATGTCATGTGTACCCTCGACATGTGTTCCTAGGGGTACATTGTACCTTGAGGTACAACTATTTAAATCATTCCATCCCTTTGGGTACATACATGTACATGTATATGATATATGGGGTGCAAATGTACATTTGTACGTTTACGGTTTACAGTGTGCACACCAAAAAAGGATGTGCAGTTTGGATTAGGTTAGGAAAAACGAAAAATAGGATAAATTGTGACAGCTATAGTAGACCACAAAGTGATGGAACTGGGCTGAAAGCGGCGGCCAATAGAATCCAATCGCCAGTTTGCGATTGACTAAGTCTAGTATTTCGCATGCAGCGCCACTGGTGAGAGGAAGGAGCTCAACAAAAAAAAAACACTGGATGCGCTTCAGCTCGAGGCGTCAGCTATTTTCCTTTCAACAACTAAAAACCAGGAATCCATAATCGATAAGCGACATCTTTCTGATTGACTGTCCTTCTGTTCCATCAGTTCGTATTGCCACTATAGGACAGGCGTTTATATACGCATGTGCATATTCGCAGCAGGGTAGGTACCGTAGTTAATCCATAAATGGTTTCGAAAACATTTGCATTCACGCAGATAACACTTTCTGTATGTCAAGTTAGGTTTGTTGAAGTGATCAGAATATGCCACGCAAAACTACGGGATACACTACGGTATATTCCCCGCTTCAAATGTGTGCAGACCGTACATTAACTATTTATATTTCAACTCATACTTGTCCAATATACAAGAACGACACCAGACCTAACCTAAACTTGGCTAAAAACCACTCACGTGTACATGCAATATTCGCATTTCGACTCTGCTAGCCCAGCGGATAGGGTGACCCAGACTTGACATTAACTTAGCTTAAAAAACTATTTATTTAGCTGCTAACTGCCAGGCAATCACTGCCAACTTACGAGCCGCTCAGGGAAGCCCACTTTCTCATAGTCTAAGTCTCATCATATGACGCCATACAGACGAGTGCTTTAAACCTATGTTGCATTTTAGTAAAATTAGTTGAATTTGTTGAGTGCTTGCTGAAGTATTCATACATTGTAATTTGTGATTGTGTAAACATGCACAAAATTCACATAGCCCTACAAATCACATGCATCTACTGTGAATGTTCTCGTGCAGTTCCTGCATCAACAGTGTGGCCAATGAAGTCATGGTCAATGGCCGCCGCTGCTGCCCAGGGCCAAAAAGCCATAAAAGCGAGTTAACCTCCATCAACACGTGCTTCTAGGGTGGATTCAGCTCCTGTGCAAGAACAGCTAGGGTAAAATGGCTTTTGTTTGATCGCCTGCGCCCCAGGTCATTGACTATCAACCACTTTTGTGACACCTGCCTCCATCATCTGTGTACAAGCTCATAAGCCTCATCAGCTTATCCTTGCATAACAACCCAGGTAGCACAAATCGACTAGATGACGTCTATTTCTTGCATCCCATTTGACATCATTTATGATTAAAAATGTCGTAAATGATGTCATAATGTCCATAACATGTGATGTCAAACTTGAAGTATGAAATTGCGTCAAAACGTTCAAAAAAGGACGGCAATTAATCATGAAAACGCACATCAATTGGTTATGATACAGGACGATTATGACGATTTGAAAAAATTATAACTTCAAAATTTATTTGACCATGGTGAATGGTTTTTGGTGACTGGGCGTAGCTTGTATTTTCTGAGGTATTACTTCTGCCAAGGCTTATTATTGCTAAAAACAATTATGACATTTATATGTACAAAAATATTGTATAAGATGGCATGTTTTACAATTGGTTCATTATGTTCAAAGCAGGACAAAACATGACGTCCTTTGTGGACAAGTTTTTGTCCTTAATTTGAAAAAAATGATCAAAAAATGGCATATCCCATATGGAAAATAATATGTACATAATATATTTAAAATATACTTGGATATATCTGCAATATACTTAACACATATGCTACAAAACATGTTATATTTGTAATATATAACAAATATCTTCTACAAATATATAATGTGTCAATGCATATTCATAATATATTTTTGGAATATACATTACATATATTCTTATGTTACAAAACACATCATATGTATAATATATTTTTTGGCATATACATTTCATATATTTTTGTATATCCATCCCTTCCCCTACTAATTTACCATTACACCTATTTAGTTAACCATAGTGTCTATAGTATTTGCCTTTGCTTTTTTCCTATTAACAATATTTACCACATATTCCCATTATCCATTGCATATATTTACAGCATATTTCCATACATGATGGAATATATTTCAGGTATTTATTTCATACATGATAGCATATACTTTACACATATAATGATAACATTTATAAGATATTATTCATATATGGAATTGGGCCAATTTTGGTATATGTTCCATATATAAATAATATGTTTCAAAAAATATATTTATCACATATTTTCCTTCCATATGGGATATTTCGGAATCAATGATGTCTTGTGGAAAAAATACCTAAAAATGACGTCTATTTTGGTCCATCTGAAACCTGTTAACTTTTGGGTAATTCCATGAAATTCAGGTAAGTTACCAAGAATAGAAACAACGTCAACGCAATCTGTGACTTCCCATACATATAGTCCATGTCCAGTACCTTTCCTGGATGCTTTTATTGGAGTCAGAGGATGCAGTTCCATGCATCAGAAACGAAACCAAACTAGCATTAAATTCAAAATAAATATGGCTGCCGTAGGGGCAATCAAACGCTTTGTCTATATGGCTGCAATAAACGCATATTGTACACAATGCATTACCCAAGCATCAAAACATAACAAAACACCTGGACTATTTTGACGGATCACGTGACAGTATATTCATGAGGTGATTCATACCACGCTCCAAGCACGTCTGCAAGCATGGCGGGTCATTAACTCGAAGTCATAAATGTGCCCCACTATGACCTCACGAGTGTGACGTCGTGTTACGGGGTTCCCATGACAACAACGGTAAACAATCGTGGCTAAGCCGAAGCTAATAGTTTCAAAAAAACAGCTTCATCCGCCATATTTGTTGACCATATCCCCTATACTGCAGCATTACATTCAATATTACACTATACTAAAACCACATTTGAAAATCCCAATAGGGGGTGTTCAACTATGTCACCAACTGGGAGTATAACCTATTTTGGTTGCATTTGGCAACATTGGGTTGAACTCCATCAACTCTCCATCTACGTTCACATTTTGGTACAAAATTTATCAATTACAAATTATTTCGGGCAATGATTGTGTCAATACTAGGGGAGGGGTGGATAAAAATCAGAAAGTGAGGACATCTCACATTTGGGCGTTCAAGTATTACATCGTCATCAACTTAAGGCCATTGAAAGTACGTTGTGACTTTGGGGACACCCTGCACAAAATTTCCAGAAACAATTTCTCCTTTCCTAATCAACATATGGAAATAATTTTTAGTTGTTCACATTAACAGAAACTTGCGCTTTTTGGCACGCGCTGTTGAAAACTTATGATATTAATAAAAACGATCAGATTAGATTAGATTAGATGCTTTTACTCCTTTCAAACGGAGGGCTCCATATTGAGCCAATAAGCGCCAATGCGCCATTCTATGTTTGACCTTTTATTTTGCTTTATGGGCGATAGATGGCAGCACCTGCCATCTGAATGGGAATATAAGAGATTTACTGTCGTTTGCAAAATAAAGAATATCTGAAAAAATTCTAAAAACGAAATGTCTTTTCATTTTACATTGCGCAGGAACTTACTATCAATATAAACTTTGAATTAAAACATTAAGTTTCATTTGAAATTATCATATCTGTCCGAAATTATCAAAATTCAATTGCAAAAAAATCACTTTCAATGGGCCTTAAGGGGGAGCGGGAATTTTAAGATGGTTTAGCCAAATAATGACACATGTTGATGGAGGCGAATTGAGGGGAGGAGTTTAGGCCAAATTTTGATATTATCATAGCTATTTTATAAAGCTTTGGATAAAAATCGATCATTTGTCATTGTACATCCGTCTTTTAGCTCAAACATTGTCCTACAGTTTTCTTTGGGAAAAAACATGCTTATTGATAAACATTTGTTAAAAATTTCAATACGATACACTTTCAGTCAATGATCACATCAGTAGTGGGGGTGGAGTGGTCTAAAAATCACAAAATGCACGACAATATTCAAGCTGAACACAAGTCGCGCAACCAGATGGCGCTTCGCTAACGGTGTACGGAGTCCCAGAGGGGGCAAAAATGTCAGCCCCAAAATTATTCCGGCACGATCGAGTTACTGGCTTAGTGTATGTCAGTCAACGCCCCTATGCACGGTCGCATTACCCCCGGATAAAAAAGGGGTTTGTGGCAGCCGGAAACGGATGTGGCGCCCGCAAAAATCCATAAAACGCACGCGATAGGATTGGAGAAGTCGGACAACTGCTCTCCAAATAATGATATAGGGGAGCAACGACAAAGATGCTAATAAAGGAATATCAAATTGCAGGAGTGCGTGAGCCAAGTAGGAGACAACACGACACGAGCATGCCTTATCTCAAGTTATCTTTGCGAGAAGCCCCTAGCGTGCATGCGGGAGAATGCATGGACGTGACAGTGACGCTATTTTCACGACCAGCCTTTCGCACATAATGGCCATGCATGACAAACTCATCGATTGCATTCTAGATTGCCGAACACTCCATGCCATGCATGCTAACAATTTGACGCTTGATGCTTGTTAGAAAGTTGGACGCCGCACGCGAGAATATGTCTTCTGAAAAATATATGCCAAAAAATTAACTAGGTTTGCATGAGGCTCCGTACACCATGCAACCCTTTGCACTTGAGTAAATTAGCCAGATTTACATGAAACAGATATAAAAAATTCACTACGTTTACATAAAATATGATTATCAAAACTCACCAATGTGACTGCTCATGTTAAACAGTTAATTCCATGAATTCCTTTCAATTCATGTGTTAATTTTGTAGAATTGGAGTGATTTAACGATGATTTGGAATGGCAAACATGAACATTAAGTTGGCCAAAATGAAGGCGCCATGTTCAAATAAATCCTCCATGGCCGCCCGAAAGGGGGCGCCACTGTAAAAATGACGTTTGCAGTGGCACTTAGGACGTTTTCAATACGTTGTTATCCACCTGATGAGTTCATAGTACGTGGACGAAACGCGTCGTGGATAATTCGTGCTGATATATGACTCTGATGAAAGGAATTGATGGAATTAACTACGTTTACATGCAAGCTTTAACCAGCTTTTAATAAAGCTCCATTACACCTACACTGTAAACCGTAAAAGTACAAATGCGGTTTTCGTGGGGTACAAATGTACATTTGCACCCCATATACAGTATCATATATGTACCAAAGGGATGAAATGATTTTAAATAGTTGTACCTCAAAGTACAATGTACCCTTAGGAACACATGTCAAGGGTACACATGTGATGAACATATGTACCCATAGGGTGTGTATATAGTTTCAAAACATTTGTACCTTTATGGTTCAACATTTTTACTTTTTCCGTTTAGAGTGTACTGTAGTCACTTGCATATTTATGGCTTTGCCCCTCAGTAAATTAGCCAAATTTGCCAGGAAAGTCACTATACGTTCGCATGCATGCTAGCTTTAACTAAGCTCCCTTACACCAAGTCACTCCGTACATGGCTTTGCACCTCGGCCAACTTTATATGAGAATACATCTTCCGAAAAATATATGGCAAGAAATTAACTACGTTCACATGAAGCTCCCTACACCATGCAAGTCACTTGCATTTAAGGCTTTGCACTTGGGTAAATTAGCCAGATTTACGTGAGAATGCATCTTCTGAAACAGATATTAGAAATTCACTAAGTTTACATGCAAGCTTCAACCAGCTTTAAATAAAGCTCTCTTGCACGAGTCACTTGCACGTGGCTTTGCCCTATAGTAAATTAGTCAAATTTGCCAGGATATGCAGAAATGCCAAGAAATTCACTATACGTTCACATGCATGCTTAAACTAGCCTTAATAAGCTCCCTTACACCAAGTCACTCGTACAAGTGTACGTGGCTTTGCACCTGGCCAACTTTATATGAGAATACATCGTCTGAAACAGATTTTCACCTGAGCAAATTTGCCAAATTTATGTACATCTTCTGAAACAGACATATGCCAAGACATTCACTATGTTTCCATGTAGGCTTTACGTAGCCTTAAATAAGTTCCCTTACACCGAGTCATACATGTACATAGTGTATATGGCTTTGCACCGGAGCCAAATCCATCTTCTGAAACAAATATGCCACGAAATTCGCAAATTGAGCCTTATACAAATGGATGGTCAAACTTTACTTTTAACAACCAAAACACTTCTCATTCATGCTTAATAATGTTTTCATCGTTGACCATTTAAGTATTTAGTAAATTATTCAAGTGATTTTGGACCCGCTGCTGGATGTGCCGATTGGTGAACGACAACACAATTACAATTTTTAGTGAGCGTCAACCTTAGTTACTGATGCTCCTTCGTAATTAACAGTAATTAACATCTCATTCCGGCAGGGAATTGGAGCCGAATTGAGTGGGATGCATAACCAATTGGCCATAAAGACTTACACGTAACAGCAATTAGGACCGAATGAGCACGGGGGCCATAATTAAGTCACTCAGAATTGCATCCAAAACACGAAAAACACAAGATGGCGATAACCACGCAGGTTTGCATTAAAGGCCCTAGATTACCAGAGGTTGACAATCTCGAACATATTTGCTATTGGTTGATGATTGCACGTGACTTGTGGATGCTATCTTGATTCCATCAAGTTAATTGTTGTTAGGCTATAAATGCGTAGCGAAAAATACTCCTAATTGGGTCAAAATTAGAAGTAATATTGTAAATTATCTTCGTTTTACATTCCAGCAGAGCACAACGTTTTGTGCGAATACTTCATTTACCAAATTGGACATGATTGTGAATACCCGAAATATGATTGTTTTAACTGTTGGTATTTGCGAATTGCTATGTGACTAATAAAAATTGGGTAGAAATAACAGTCAATTCATAGGCGGCGGCCATTTTGCAACATTTCGAATTTTGAATTTACCGCAAAATAGTAGGCAGGCCATTAGGCCATCTCATTTTTGGAAGTCATTTTGATTGAAAACGTGCTGTCCAAAAATAAGATTGCCAACCTCTGGTTAATCTAAGGCCTCTAGTCGACATATGGAACATTCAAACTGCCCAGAAGACCAATGACGTCACACCAAAATTAGTCTTGGAATAGGTAATTAAAATGGCGCAGGTAACCACAAGTATGGTTTGGGACAAGTTGAGTTTATTTCAGCTCCGTGCACATGGTGTTTCCCCGAAAATACGACCTAGCATGAATTTTTAAAAATGATCCTAATATAAGCCCTACCCCGAAAATAAGACCTAGTTGCCCTTACTGTCTTGTAAGTATTCTGTTAACACTTGATGGATATTTTTGGTTGGAGCATGGTTAAAAGGAACAATGTTTTGACCCCCAGACAGGATGCGATTCCTGAGCTGGAAGATAGCATTTGTGAATGGATTGCTGATAGGATCAGGTCTCGGACAGCAGGCAGAGACGTTAACCGAATGACCAACCTGCTTGGTTATGTTTTGCTAATTTAATATTAAAGTTAGCAGTTTATGCACAGTACATATTTCCCAGATATATAAACGTATATTAAATGCATATGCAGAAAATATATTATAAATATGTGTTTTGTAACTTACGAATATATGCAATGTATATTCCTAAAATATATTATGCATATGCATTGCCACATCATATATTTGTAGAAGATATTTTAAATATTATAAATATACCATGTTTTGCATCATATATGTTAAGTATATGCCAGATATATTCACGTATATTATAAATATATTATGTACATGTACATATTATTTTCCATATGGGAAGAGATTCCGAAAATAAGTCCTAGTGCTCAATTTGGAGCAAAAAATAATATGAGACCCGGTCTTACATTCGGGGAAACACGGTATCTGTACAGCGAATTAAAGCCAACTTATTCACGAGCAATCGAGCAAATGGGGGCCCCACCCACCAACTGCCAAAACAATTTACTATATGGGTTTTCATGTCCATATCTCCCAATCTGTTACCCATACCAGCCCATGGAGTAGTTTGTGTTGAAAGGCTTCTGGATCGGCTTCCCACCGGCCCTGCTGCTAAGGCGCTCCATTTCAAGCCCTCCCAAACCATTGTAATTTTCCTATCAAATTCATTAGCATCCTCCGCATTGTGCCTCCGGGCCGCCATTTTGGTGCGCATGGGTGGCGCTGGGGTTGCATGGCCCACTGCTTTCGACCATTGTCAAAACGATCAGCTGAGTGGCCGGGCCATTCAAACGCCGCCAGATGGTGCGTCTGGAGCCATCAACGCACCATCACAATCTAACGGCGATTCACCTCCCCCGACAGCTTTTTGACGATGAAAAACTCGCCAGTTCAATAGACTTATCCGGGATCAAAAGTGGAGGCTGGAGCAGATTAAGTCCCGTTTTTGCCGCCAGGTGGGCTCCCAGCGCCAATATGGCTGCCTCGTGTTGCAGGACTCAAAATCTGTTTTGTTTCGTCTTTCAAAACTATAAATGCTACGTGAAAAGGATTTCAAAAAGCAAATGTAGCGATGTGACATCTATTTGAATAACAGATACTCGGTTCAATAGGAGTCAGCAGGCGGCGCTGAAATCGCTAGAATCGAAAATGGCATCTGCGAGGGGAAACCCCCAAGATGGCCGCTGGTAGCATGTAACAAACCGCGAATCATATATAAGCGCAATTTCTGAAAATACTACGGCCCAGGTATGGCACATCCTTTTATCGGCAAGACACCATTAGGTTCTACAAGGATGGCATTTTTTGATCATTCGTTTCAAATTAAGGTCTACTTTCAAAACACGTCCTCAAATCACGTCAGTATTGTGTCGTGCTTTGAACACAATGGGCCAATTGTAAAACATGTCATCAAACACCGTATAATTGTTCGCATTAATAAATAAAGTTACCAAATGGATGCGAAAATAAGCATTTTTGAATATTTACGTGATCCATTTTTGATTTAATGCATTATTTATTTGCATCAAAATGGGGCGAGTTACATTAGTAAACCAGGAAATGCTGTGAAGCAAATTACGAACCTTTTCCAAATTTATTCACGTCTTTTATAAAACAAATGGACTTTGGCAGAATGACTTGGAAAGAGCAAGTTAGCTAGGCCACATTGATCAAGCCAAACAAATTTTTTAGTTTCAATTTATTCGAGAAATTGATGTGCATTTTCATGCAAGTTGCCTTCTTTTTCTTAAAAATTTGACGTAATTTCATCCTACCATTTCGACGTCACTATGACAACATTTTTACCCCAAAAAGATGTACGCAGTCTGCAGTCACCCAACTCTAATTAAAACCAAAAAATCTGCATTTTCTTCCCAAACGTGTTCCAGTTTTTGTCAATACCCACAATCGCGGCCATAAATGTGCTACGAGTTTTCTTTGAGCTGGCTTTTATCACACAGTATTTTTCAGAACGTTGTGAGCATTTTTCAGTTTTCCTGGCACAAAGGCAGCAGTGAAGAAACAACCCGGCACATTTTCCGTGCTCTTTCTAAAGAGCCCGAGCACAAACATGTCGCGCAGAATTAGCAATTAAATTCAATGACATGGAAACCCGCCTTCAATTCCAACCGCTTTGCATTTCTCTGGATAATTTCAATACTGCGTCTTCTTCAATTTAATTTATTTAGCGAGACCTCTATTCGTGGGCTGGCCTCCCAATGCTGGGTGCCTCTCGAAACTGGGCGACCTCAAATGGCAAAATGTACAGTATGTGAGACTGTAGTTGAGCTGGCCATCATTTGGTAGAAAATCTGCAACAAATCTTCCACAAATTTGTTGATTACAAGTTGACATAGTATGTAATTCGTGGATATTTATAAAACTTCTGGCAAAATTCCCACAGGGAATATATCCAATGAAATACTGGCAGCTGTACCCCAAAACTCATTTTTGATTGTTGTTGAATGGTTTTTGACAGTTTGCTATCAAATTATTAACTTACTATATTGTAAACTGAACGGCTAATAATAATAATAATAATAAATATTGTAAATCGAATGAAAATGGCACAATGTCCATGCATGGTTTATGACTGCGCTTACCATCCAACTGCAGCAAATTGTCAAAATACCATCGAGTAAAAGGCCTGATGTTTCAATGTTCATGTATGGTTGTTGACTTTGGTTTTTGACACCATCCAAGGAAATACTGATAGTTCCATTGTATGGTTATGACAGAGCTTGCCATCTAATTGTCAGCTTTTCCATCCAAAGCCAAACTGATGTTACAAAGTCATTACGATTTTCGACTGAGCTTTACCGATTAACCATCTGTTGGGTGTTAGGTGCGTCCATACTATAACAAAACGCTATTTAGCAAGGTTATACAACATGTTTCAAAATGAGAAGTAAAAGTTTCACATGACAGCATGCGACAATTCGACTCTACTGGAGTACAGGGTCAAGTTACAACTTACATGTATATATCAGTAGCTGTTCCAATTTAAAAAAAAAAAGTTGTTATGTGGTCGAGCCTTTAGTCACATGATACTAAAGACCCAGGTCAGCAGCGCCAACTCGTGGCAAGGCTGTCAAGTTGGACCTGAAATCACTTCACCTTCCTCATCAAATTCTGGGGTGCCCTAGAAAGGGAGGTCGTGCGTCTGCTCGCATTTAGTCTCATTCTTATAAATAAACATGTTGGATTTTGTAATCTGTCTGGCATGTGTATATTCAATGCTCGGATTCCGATATCAAATTTCCTGCGCGAGCATGCACTCACTACTGTTGACAGGTTTCATTAAATTGAAGTATTGCCAACCTTAAGAGATTCGAAAAAATATGTACTTCAGCTTGGAAAGAAAGAAATGCAGTTATGCAAAAGCCGGCATATTGGCATCTCCATTTCGCCGGGAATCAATATGTTGATAGGGGTCGTACGCAGCAATGCAGTCACAACCCCATCATTAAGTTGAGTGCATGAACGCATATCTGCGATGAAATAGGGATTCCGCCTAATTTCTCATGCGGCCTGATCCCTGGTAACCCAAAGGCCCATATCGGCTGGGCGCCCATCTGGTCAAACAAAAGTCATGCACGTTGTATTTGCAGTTTGGGGCATTTTTTTACCCGACCCCTGCTATACAAATACACGGGATGAAATTGCAGACCTGATCAAAGTTACAATGGCGAACCGGAGCACCTGGATCAGGGTAGATCAGGGGCCATTCAGGGGTCCCCTTTGCACACATTTCGCCAGATGTCAGCACTGGGGGCGAAATGCCTTCTCAACCGCCACTTTTCAAACCTTACATTTCGGTTGAAAATGGCGGCACATTGGCACCATTTAATTTAATGATAAGCTCGTGTTAACTTAACGCCAACTTGAATAATTCGAGGTTGTTTCCGGCCCCCCTAATTGCACGTTATCACGACCGCTAAACGCGCAGTTTCGGGGATAATTAAGTTAATTGTTTTCAGGGCCCAATTAGCAACACGCCATAAAATGCGCGACTCGCTGAATGAAATTACAGTAATTTCAAACTAATTGTTAGCTCGGCCTTTGCTGTTTCTTCACCGATGGATACTTTTCCTAACCAACGAAGTGATTGCTTGTCCAACGAAGTTTTCTCATGATCGAAGTTTTCTTAATTAATCTTGACCAAAGATGTTATCTTCATGTCAAAGAAGTTTCTCTTTCGTAGTTCAAGTCCAAACAAGCTTCTTCTTCGTAGTCCATGGAAGTCCACGTCCAAACAATCTTCTTCACAGTCCAAACCGACTTTCGTATTCACAGTCTAACCAACTTTCGTTTTCACAGTCCAACCAATTTTCTTGACAGCCAAACCAGCTTTCTTCATAATCCAACAAACTTTCTTCATACAGCATTCAACTTTCTTCATAATCCAACCAACTTTCTTCATAATCCAATCAACTTTCTTCATAATCCAATCAACTTTCTTCATAATGCAACCAACTTTCTTCATAATGCAACCAACTTTCTTCATAATCCAACCAACTTTCTTCATAATCCAACCAACTTTCGTCATAATCCAATCAACTTTCTTCATAATCCAACCAACTTTCGTCATAATCCAATCAACTTTCGTCATAATCCAATCAACTTTCTTCATAATCCAACCAACTTTCTTCATAATCCAACCAACTCTCTTCTTCACAGTCCAGCCAACTTTCTTTTTCATGGCACAACCCACCCTCTTTTTTACAGCCCAACCAACTTTCATCATCTTCTAAACCAAACCAACTTGAATCCGCAAAGCTTTCGTCTTCATAGTCCAACCAACTTTCTAATGTCCAACAGGTGAAATGAAAAAGAAAGTTGGCTGGACTGTGAAGAAGAAGAGGGTTGGTTGCATTATAAAGAAAGTTGGTTGCATTATGAAGAAAGTTGGTTGGATTATGAAGACAGTTGGTTGATTCTGAAGAAAGAATAACAGCAACAGATGACATCCAAGGATTCGACGTCGATGCAATGACAACATTTGCAAATAATCGTGCGCACAAATGCATACGGATCTGCAGAATTCCGAATTCAGCACTGCATGTACAATTAATGCATAATTAGGATGTGCTAGTTGAATGCAAAATGCTCATTCGCGTCGGCATTTCGTAATTACTGTATGTATTTGGATAATGATGAGCAGAAACAAGACTTGACATCTTCAGAAGCGTCATCATTCACCGAATGAGTTTGATTCAAAAATTGGATTGCGTTGGGCGAATACCGATGAACTTTCTTGGGCGTGTATTGATTGCTTCGTGGAAACACTTGTGGATCTGCCTAAATTACGGCATTTTACGAAATGCGTATTTGCATATGCAGGCATCTCACTTCAGGGAATAACTGATTTTCATACGCAATCAGCATCAACATCCACCATTGTTACTTGTCCTCACAGTTAACGGCATGCGGCAGGTTGAAACAATCATTCAAAGTGCCCATTACCAGCAGATAATATAAATAACAATTTTATGATGCATTTAAATAGACAGGCTCAACCTGCCAAATAGATTTTAAGAACCCTAAGATTCAATCAATAGCAGCTCGAAGTGTAATTTGCTCCTGTGTACATTACTTTGGTAAGCATAGGCGACTATGCAGACTATGGCAACTTAAAGTTTGCATGTGATAGTTATTGAATGACATTTCTGGAATGCATTCTTTCGCATTTCTGGTCAGACTTAATTCCTTATGACAAATAATATTGCCAGAGTATCGCCTCGCCTCTTTAAATGACATGCTAAATACAATAGTGACACTAGTGCCATCAAGCAGGATTTACATGTATGTGGACCATTGATATGCTGGTATTGTTAGGTGGTACAATAGGTTACCCCTATTAATATTTAGGGGAGAACGCATTCTTCGCAATATTTGAAATGTGCCATCTGTTCAAGACAACACCAGTCACTGTCTACAGGGTAGATGTCTTTTTTAAACTCAGTTTTATAACATTTTCACAAAACGGAGCAGGGTGGCCACAAAATGATCATTTCGAATTTCCCTGACTTTTCCATGACCAAATCCCAAAATTCCCTGACCAAAACTTACTCGTCAATGCATACACATGTTTAGTCATAATGAATCGTAAAAAGGTTAAGAGGAAAGCACACTTTGTTTGGTGTTTTCAAATTTTAACAAGCACTTTTCAAATACGATAAAACAGCAATATCAAACACAACATAACTGCTGTTTGTTACACAGGTAACATAGCTCTCTTTTGGACAAATGTCCAATAACAACATATAGATGAAAAACAAATAAATCGTATTTTGAGAAAAGAGCCAATTTTATAAAAGAGCAAGTTGCTGTTCAAAATCATCAAGCTCTTTTTGCTTCTCAGTCAACACCTTCAGTTTTTTATGCTACAAACTCTCAACTTCTTTAGTAAGACGCCTTTTACTGATATCCTCACATCCTTTAGAATTTTTCTCTTTGTTTCCTTTTGCAATGATTCTTCATACAAAGCTCTTGAATTTCTGACCCTAAGAATCATAGCTTTGGGAATAT
>JAQFYZ010002273.1:0-17851 GCA_034695085.1 Cylindroiulus punctatus
ATAATGTAGTTTTTATTTTATAGCTATAAACATCTGAAAATATGGGTTGGATGATGACTTTTGGTGCTCACAGTAGCAAAACGCACGCTGATACAATTATTCATAACGCCAGTCTCGATACGCTAATTGGGTTAATAACCGCGACAGGAATGACGTTGTTATTCAGACCGTGCTAATTCACGACAACGTTAAAATGCACAGTTATTACGAGCCCAATAGTAATGCCAGTCTAGCTGTGGAAGTTAGCAAAAATCCAAGCATCGATTGCAAATAGCACCCGACAGCGAGAAGCAGCCGATGGTGGGCACAATGTGGTGCAATCAAGTTCAGAGCTTGAGCAAAAGCCCACCCTTTATCGCTCTTTTTTGCACCAATTCGCTTAAAAATTTTGCCGGAAACTGTTAGCGGTCTAACTCAGTGTTGACGACATGTTTTTATGGTAACCCTGTTCTCGGCTATAAGTTTACTGTCCTACTTTTCTTCAGACTAACATGTCGAACTAAATGCATATGTTGGTGCGAGTCAACTGACGTCATTGCAAGTCTGGACGAGTCCAGCCTCACTACAAAATAGCATGAAAACTTCCTAACTTCCCAAATTATTATGTCACATTTTCGTGCATTTCAGACGTCCCCCAGTCAAACATAAGTCATTATTGCAAGTCGTCCAGCCTTATTCACAGAACATGACCAATATGCTACTGTTTTATGATCTTCAAAATACACGGACTTCAAAGACTTCCTGAATTCGTAGCAAATCAATTCGTTACGGCACGTGGAGGCGTCCAAATATGACATTTTTCACAACCCTCCCCCAACGCCAGCATTTTGTTCCCGTCTTTCATCCCACGCATATGGACAGGCTCGAAATTGTCAAATTTGAGCGAAAATGGATTTGGGGCGGCGGCAGCAGCTACATGTACTTTTCATGGACATGGTCTGTGCAAACCTTGCCCAAGAAGAGCAGCAGCTGCCGCATAATGCAGTCGGCCATTTTCCCCGGCGGCAGCGCCCCCTGCGAGCGACGGCTGGAAGCAGTCCCGCCAGCACGTGCACAAGGGGCCGGGACTGAAGGTCAAAAACGGCCATTTCGAGAGGATTCCGAGAGGCCCGGACTCCGACCTTGACGCCGACGAGCGACAGGACCGTCGCGGGCGGTTGAACGGACTCCGCGGGCGGCCACCCGATTGCGCAACGACGGGACATCGAGCGGTCCGTAGCGCGCTTCCCGCCCAGGGAAAACTGCCCATTTTCGGTGCCGCTCGATTATTCGCGAAGTTGCCACGGTCGCTCAAAGACGAAAAAAAATCGCCTTCCGAGACGTAAACAAGTGACGTCGCCGCGAGGGTCGGGGACCGGCGCCCCCGAGAAGTTTTCCGTCACTTCGGGATGTCCCCCCTCGACACTTTTCTTCGTCATTTCGAACACATTTCAGCCATTGGAACTTGACACATCTTCGGTTAGGCCTAACTTCCACGGCGTCCTTTCCCCACACCCGAAGCAGAAATAACAAAAAGAACGAGAAACCGGGCCCAAAATAGCCATCGCGCACACGCGGAAATCCGATCCACATATCCGACGCCGAAAAATTCCGTCGTCGGCTAAACTTCTACGACAAAACTCGATGAAAAGCAAATCGTCGAGAAAAAAAACATGGCGTACAAAAATGGAACGTTCGAATTCTAGAACTTACCCATGGCTCGTGCGGGCGTTCTAGAACGCTCTAGGAAGAAGAAGACGACTTGTCAGTAATGGCCGAATGAAGGCGAGAGTTTTTCGACCAGGGTCGGCGGGGCTTTTATCTCATCGTCGCCATCGCGAACTACATTTCGTCGCGACTCGAGAGAAACTTTTCAGCGGCGAAAGGGAACGAGAAAATGGCGGGTCGTGATGAGTGAAACTGGCGGGCGCACCTCGGCACGGACGACTCTTGGCTGCCTGGTCGAGCCACGTCCACCGCGGACGAAAAAGACGGGGGGAGCCGGTTTGGGGGATCGAAAGAAAAATCACGGCTTTTCGTCGTCTGCCATCGTGCGAGGAGCGCCGCGCGACGCGCCAACATTTGAGAGAGGTTTGTAAACCCCAAAAACCTTGAAAACGATGGCCCAGCCATGCATTGGCCTCAGGATGGAGAACGGAATGTACGGAGGCCCATACGTGTCGCGAGACGACTAAAGTGGATGTTTATGCCATTAGCATTCATTTCCACTTTATTTACTGAGTAGCACGAGACTCGGTATGGGATTCCGTACGAAACTCACGTGTGTGAAGGAAGCATTACATGTCTGGTAACGTTCAAGTATTATGTCATCATGTTAAATGAGATCGGCGATTCAGTTTTTGCACAACATGAAACTTACAACAATATGTACAGTATTATCATTAATGCTGCTGTAACGGGGTCCCCCCAAGAAATTCTGTTTTCAACTTATCTGACTATTCCAGGTTACAAAAACAAATTTGAATGACCATTTCAAATGTGAAGATATTACATATGCTAATGAAAAAAAACTTCACGGCAGCCAATTAATGCTGGGCTAATGAAGTGTGTCATTTTCTGACTTCTAATTGTCAGAATGACTGTCTTAATATTGGCGGAAACTCCCTAACTTTTTCTAAATAAATCAATCTTCCCTGACTTCTCCAGGTGTTTTCAACTCCCCTGACATTTCCAGGTCTGGGGGAGCCTGTGTAAACATGTTTCTGGGCTCAGAGATTGGCCTGAGAGAACAGCTACAACACAGCACAAATAAATTTAAAGTTCTTAGCCCCCCCCCCCCCCACTGGACGGCTCAAAATCCGACACTTCTGATCCAATCATACACAACTATCAATTGTATCGAACTTTTTTCAGTCGTGTGACATGATGTCACACATTGTGAGAGGTGGGTTAGAGGGAACAACACACGTGGAATAAATATACCCATAATGTAACTCGCAATTAGACTGAGAAAACAACAAAATCCGAATTTGGGACGTTGCTAGAGCTCAGGGAACCACAACCACCGAGCACGTGGATAGCCACGGATGCAGCATCATCTTCCAGGCATCTACATATCACCTTATCAACTCAGCAACATTTTCCATTTTCCCTGCTATTCCCAACATCATGGAAAACCAGCGTCCAAAGGGGTGAAAAAAATGACCTTCTGAGACAAGGAGTCAATCTAAGGTCAAGGTAATCCGGCATATTCATCGTGCACAGTCCATCAGTGCCAACGAACGGACAGATCCATGCGGTATAATACACACCGTATTATTTTTAGACATTTTAAGATTCGTGCAAATGGCCTTCGACGCGACGAGATTTCGATCGTCGGACGTTGCCAACCAGACGAGTAAAGCGCTCCCGAGCCAACCAAGATCTGAAGAAAAAAAGGGGACAGGATCACCTTGCCGAGTGCATTTCCTGGCAGAAATAGGTTTTCTGGGGGTCGCATGCATCAAGATCTACTTGAGATTCAATGTATTCTACACCACGGTGGTCGTAAGTTTCACGTCATCACAAGAGCGTGAGTTTCAGACACGGTAACACCCCCAAGATGATGACATCAATACCTGGACGTACATTCTGGTGTTTCCAGACATTGCATGGCATCATAGGATACAACCTCACCGATCAGAACAAAGATCCGGAAGCTACTTAAACGGAGTAAAATTTCTCTGATCTCTGAAAAAATCTTGACTATCCTAGTGTCCAAGAATTGGATCAAGGAGAAAAATTAAATGACTATTTCATGCCCAGCAGACACTCCATCATAGATCACTAATAGCATAATACGCTATGATATACCGCGCTACGAAAAAATCATTTCAACACCCCTTCCAAAGTGCGGGCAAGCACCGGCAAAACCAATTCCGTGCACATCATCATAAACTTGGATGGAATCTGGATAAACGGTGTCATGAGACAACGTCCATTCCTCCGATCCGATGCCATTTCTACATATCGTCAGTTCAAAATTTCAAATGGCTAAAGTCATTGCACTTCCAAAAAAAGAAAGAAAATCGATAACCGGTCAGGTTAGCAACACTCACCATCATTGTCGAACCCGTCGGCCACGGAGTTGGGCATGGTCTCCGCCGCAACCTCTCCGTTCTGTCGCGGCTGCGAGGCCGTCGGTGGCAGTTGGACCGGCCTGGACGCCGGCTGCGCTTGAGGAGAAACGGGCGCCGGCTGGGGCTGGGCCTGGACAGCGGGCTTAGGCGGCGACGATTGCGGAATGGCTGCGGCAACCGCGGGCTGCTCGGACAGGATCTGGACGACCGCCGTGGTCATCCCTGGCGGCGGCGGCAACGCCGACTTCTCCACGGGACTCGGAATCGAGTCGATGGAGCCGAACTGCAGGTCCATCTCCTTGATCACCGTCCTCTGTGGCTGCGGTGGGGCAGCCACCGGCGCTGGTGCGGCTTCGACCACGACCGCAGCCGCGGCCTTCTGTGGCGGGAAGGGTGGCAGCGACTGGGGCGGCTTGTGCATGACGATGTCGGAGCTGAGCCGCGGTGGCTGAGAGGCCAGCGGCACGCTCGGAGGAGGTAGAACAACAACTGTGTGGGGGGCCGAGTGGACCTCCGGCTCCTGCGGCGCTTCAGCAGCAACCGCTACAGTACTGGGCAGCGGGGCCACTTCCACGATAGGGGTGGATTGTGGCTCGAAGGCCGCGGCCTCGGCGTTTATTCCGGGGGCCTCGATTTCCTGCTGCGAGAGCTGCTCGTCCACCTCCAGGGTGGTGTCCTCTGCGGCAGCTTCTTCGGCAGCCATCGAGGATTCTTCGGCGGCGTCGCACTCGTCCGAGTCGCGGCCGTTAATGGCCGGCACGACGGCTTCTTTGGGTAGAACTGGTTGGCTGGCGAGGTCTGGGTCAGCTATGCTGACTTCGGCTGCGAGCGCTTGGCGCGCAACGTGTGGTGGAGGCACGGGCACGATGGGCTCTGCGGGCCCCGGCGCCGGCTCCTGGCCGCCCGTGGCGCCCAGCATAGGGCCGTCCATGGAAGCCGCCATGGCCACTTGGCGGGCGAACTGGGCCGGGATGTCGCTGGTCTCGCTCAGGTTGGGAGGCGTCTGGAAAAACACGAGGAACACGGCGCATTAGTCATACAAATTGGTGAAGTCCTCCCTAACTAACGACAATCTCTTTTTGGGGATCAAGTACATCATATATAAAGAGCTAGGTCTTCATTTTGGGTTGCCCATTCACGGAAACTCTCTCACTAGCCATAGAAATGGAGAAATCGGGTCACCAGACA
This sequence comes from Cylindroiulus punctatus, assembly GCA_034695085.1. Taxonomy (NCBI): domain Eukaryota; kingdom Metazoa; phylum Arthropoda; class Diplopoda; order Julida; family Julidae; genus Cylindroiulus; species Cylindroiulus punctatus. The sequence goes on from JAQFYZ010002273.1 coordinate 5,247, forward strand.
TAACAGTGCCCTTTGAACAAGCATAATCTGCTGCCCGATGGTGGAAATTCCAACCAGCAGCTCTAAAAGGAATTGTTATGAATATGAATGACTTTTGTTACCAAATAAAATTCTATTTATCCATTTTAAGATAAAAAAAATTTAAATGAACATCGTTTTAATGAAAAGAATGTTCATTTTGGTTTTGTTTTTAAATTAAATGAGTGTTGATTTTCTTTTCAATTAGATGAAATTTGCTATGATTTTTTTTTGTATTATGATTTCGATTACATGCTAATGAAATCATCATTATGTTGTTCAAATTGTTTTCAGATTAATACTAAATAATCTCCACCTCTCTGTTGATCCCCTAACTAACAGGAGCAGTGCATATGCCAAAGCATACACCAATTAGCAATAGTTTAACCTAATACTTTCACCTCATTAATCTTTTTGAAATGCGTAATTAATCTTAAAAAGACACCACTAAACCATTCCGATTTCACTGACAACCCCGGCAATATCAGGGATTCCCCGGCCTTCCCAGGAAGTGGGAACCCTGGTTTATAAATTTGGAATCCTACACTATGAATCGACCTTGCACGGTTTTCAACTTGTACATTTTTTTCAAAGACAAGTATTGAACTAATTCGGTTCAATCGATAATCCCTAACAATTTTAGGAATTCCCTGACTTTCTAGGAATTGGGAATCAAAACAGAAAGGGGTTCAGAGCTAAACTTTAATTTTCAGATCGAAGAACGGGAGCAGTTCGTAACCGGAATTTCGGCCGGCCCGAGGGCGCAAAGAGCAACTAGGATTCAAAGTCAGTTATAACCGCGGCGCAGTACCAGAACCGGCAGACCTACCGGAGGAGGAGTACCCCTGGCGGTCGCGACGGCACCGTCGGTTGCCTGAGAAGAATTTACCCGTTCCCTGTTGTTCGACAGGATGTCGTCGGTGACGTCTTTTTTCGTGTTCGGGTCCGTAATCCGGATGATGCACCTCTCGCGCACGGGTCCCGGTGGGGCTGGCTGCACGTTCACTTGCTGCTGGAGCATGTTCTGGCGGGGCTGCTGGTGCGAAATGGCCATCAGCGAGGGAAAGTATGGCACTAAGAAGGAAAGGTCACTTTAATCACTTAAACAACACGAGAACGATTGTCACAGGCACAAATCAGCCGGATACTTACAGCTTGCATAGCCAGGCTGCTGTTGGGCATACACGACTTGGCTAGGTTGCTGAGCCTGGTAATGCGCGGATGGAAACCTCTGATAGTGCTGAAAATGCAACAAAGGGCTTATTAGCAGTTAGTCTTTGGACCGACGCGGCGGCACAAGCTGAACAACGTAAGAGGATTAGGGGGCCGATTCTCGCTAAATGTTAACAGGAACATGGTTTCAAGTGCAACAACTTTAACGCCAACCCTGCACGGAAAGTTCTGCTACAAAAATAACAATTGCAATCATAAAATCATGAATTCCCAGCGTCATTTTTTTTTGTTTTTTTGTTTAACATGTTTTACGCAAACACCGTCTACCCCTTGCATCCATCTTTATAATGTAAAAAATTTAAGAACATATTCTTGGCTTTTAAATATGATTGCAGCTGTAAAAAATTAACCGATAAGATTGCCGTGTAGGGTGGGCATTAAATCGTGATTCAGCCAACCAGTCACTCAAACACGCTCAGCAACATACAAACGTAAAAAACGTGAAAAAAGCACAAACTGTCAAACCCTTGCCACAGCACACACTTTCTAACGCATGAACGAGCTTTTCTGAGCTTAATCGGCACACGAGCTACGACGCGCGCATGATGATTTGTAAAATTTTAAAAAGATGAAAATGACATTACTCATAATGCAATAGTTTGAAATCAAGCAAAGCATACATCGCATTACTCTGCTATTCCCTCAAGCATGGTAGAGTAAAAGTTGATGACAAAGCAGATTATTCTCTGCTCAGCATTAACATCATACTTGCAAATATATTAAAAGCATTTAATAATTGGTCCTCTCGGATATCACTCGCATGCAATTTAAAATGAGAACATGGCCTCATAACCGGATTCCAATTTACCAAGGCAGGGTAATGCGATGTAACATGTTGAGCAAAATTAAAACTCTGGGATGATGTTTGCCTGAAAGACTGCCGAGAATGAGCATTTTAGGCGATCGTAAAGTAAACACCCGCAAGCTGCAATGTAAAAAAAACTTCCCACTTTTTTGCTTTCATGTAAAGTTAAGTATATTTGAACTACGTTACTTAGTATATTGAAATTTTTGAATTCTCTTGCAGCATTTTCTAATGTGCATTCGTAGTGTAGCAAAATCTTTGGAAACCTAATCCAACATATGTGGATTTAAGCCCAATGTAATAGGTCAGTGGTTATAGAATAAGAATAATGCAATACTATGCCTGATGTTCCGAGTGTGACGAACAAAAATTTAGTTAAAGGCATGTGTATTGCACACTTACGAACTATTAAAGCACTACTTCAATAGCGACAATTTGAACTGTATTCCATTCAGTGAAATGTACTGCAAAACTAGTAATTTATGGTTTTGCATCTATGGTGCCAACTTTACGATCGCGCTAAAACGGTCGCTAGCCGTGTGCCGCTCAGAAACGACCAGTAGTTCCATGTGATATATACGACTCATGTACACGGAGTTGGGAAAAGGCATACGCATCTATGGACACGAGGCTACTAAAGAGTTGCGAGGAGATTGCTCTGCCTTGCCATTACGCTACTAGAAACACACCATTCCCGTGGAACCAAAGTCTCCGTTCTCGATCGGAAATCGTGACGAAGGGTGCGGCTGCAGAAGGGGTACAGAGAGGGCGTCAGAAGAAGGATTGAACTCAACTGGGGCTGGAATTTGCTGGTGAGGATTGAACACGTAGTGCTGCTGCTGCATCTGATGCACAGGCTGATTATGCATGTATATGGACCGATTCGCATAGTACGCCTGCTGGTTGCCCGCGTTCGGATTGCCCATCATGTTCATGGGCATGTTGCTGGCTTGGCCCGGCCCCTGCATGGCTTGCATCTGGCGCGTCGGGCCTTGCGACCTTTGTTGTGGGTAGAACGCTTGCGACTGCAGAGACGAGAATGGAGAAAAAATGTGCAAAGTTGCATTGAACCATAATAATAAAAAAAGCATTAAAGCTGCAGTTTGCAAGCTAATTAATTATACGGGCTACAGTTGAAAACGTATTTTTTGTATTTGAAGAATATTACATCGTTTGTGTAACAACTGAAAAGAATATTTGCAAAATTAAGGAAAAGCTTCGAGAAGCAGATAATATATAAATAAGCAGATTTTCGTTGCTACGAAATAATATACTTAACATACTACAGGTACGTTTTCTACTGTATCCGTTATAATTAACCTGCAAACAGCAATTTACATGGTGCTCAAATATTTTTGTTTTGATCACTATAGATTTACCTTAGTAGAAAAACGTTTGCAGTAAAAAGGAAAAGAAAATTGAAAGTAAAAAGTTCTTCAAACTTTACACAAACCACTATTAAATACTAAATTATGCCATTACATCGAATACTTATTCCATATTTATCCTTGAAATTTAATTTACCTGAATGTTAAAACACAATGTTTTTAAATACAAACAGATGGTAATTTGTAAAAGGAATAATGTTATATATACTTCAAAATTACTAAGGTTTGTGCTCTGCTTCTTAAATAATGAAAATATAAAAATTGAAGAATCCTTAAGATCGGTGGGAACCCTGTCGGACTGGGAGCTGAAAGCGAAAATTAATTAAACCGCAATTTCTTCAGGACCTCCGGCCAGGCTACTTACTGGGTGTTGAGATGGTGGTGTGCCGGACGGTACGTTGTTCTGCGGCTGCCTGGAGGCGACCTGCTGCGGCTGGTGGTAGACCAGGCTCTGTCCGCCGGAGTGCACGGCCTGTTGCGCGGGGTTCGTTCCTGGCAACCCCTGCTGGGGGGCGAACGGGGGTTTATTCATGTCATGGACGATGTTGCCCTGGGGATGCTGCCCGGGGAGGAGGGCCCGTATCTGCTGGCTGTACTGGGCCGGCCGCTGGTAGTGGTCCTCGAGACCTGCGAACGAGACAGAACAGCGAAAGATTAGTACAATCTAGAAATGTCTACCATAAAGCATCAAGGCACATCCGTGCGGCTGCAGTCTATCGTGTCGGATCAAACTTACGTGCACCCTGTTGTATCAATCTGTTATTAAGGGAATAACTGAGGATCGAGTTAAGGGAAATGTGCAAAAGAGAAAAGGAGGTTCTGTACATTTGCCATCGCAGCGCATTCAACGTCACATTCGTTTTCACAAACAAACATTTTCAATCAACCGAGCTTGGGTGAGACCACAGTCGGGTCCAAACTGACCAGAAAGGTTATAGACTTATTCCCTGACTTTCTGGTTCTCAATTTCACTTCTTATGTTATCCCCTGACTTCCTGGGACTGAATTTCACTTCTTATGTTATCCCCTGACTTCCTGGATCTGAATTTCACTTCATGACTTATTCCCAGACTTTCTGGTTCTGAATATCACTTCTTATGTTATCCCCTGACTTTCTGGGACTGAATTTAACTTCATGACTAATTCCCTGACTGAGAATCTCCTTGAAATCCAGAACCAAGTCCAAAAGTTTCAAGTATTTTCAAAGACCCAAATTATTGGTCAGTTAGTTATCACATATTTTGTTTGAACAGCATCACGGCAACCATTGGCACCACCACGAAATGGGGGCCATTTTGGAGCCGCATGACGCACAATCATAAGAAGGTTGCAGCATTTTTTCCAGAGTTCGATGCCACGTTTTCATGTAGGCAGCTGCGCCACTGAGGTTGCGTAACGGATGTGCTCGAAGCCGAACCAACCTCAGGGGTGAACCACAAAACCAGAGAGAAAAAAGGTGAATGGTCGTGACGTCAGCTGGGTGACGTCAGTTATTTGAATGAAGTCTTGACGAGCTGCTGGAAATAATCCATAAGCACGCACTCGACAGCACCGATGACGTCACGACAGGGCTGAAGCTGCTTTTGGTCGTCTTCGAGTTTAACGTCACACTGCCCAAATTGACGAGCTCAACTCGTACTGGCAGTACATGTAGGGCCTACCCATTATGGGAAAATTTGTCTTGTTGCAACCAGTATTTTCTCAAACAACGTTTCCTACAATGAATAATGCATTCCTGGATTACTGCAGGGTTGTCCCTGGAGATGAATTTACAACTTCCCAGACTTATTAGTTTTTCAAGTGTTTTCCCGACCACATTACTGACCAATGAAAAAGCGACAATACTGAACGAATGCGACAAATTTTCAAAATGAAACTTGACAGATTAAGAATAACTTTTCTTTTATAAATTGGCAACTTCGTTATCAATTTCTTCAGCAGAATTTCTTTACTTATCTTGATTTGCGTTAACCAGTGCATGCAAAATTATGTATTATTGATTTGACGAGTTATTCAATTTTAAATCCATTTACCCTGACTTTTTTCAATTGAAATCTATTTACCCTACCTGTTTTCCAATTTAATTCCATTTGCCATGACTTTCTCTGACGTCAATCGAAATCCATTTCCAGTTAAGATCTATTTTCCCTAACTTTTTTAAATTTAAATCCATTTTTGACCATTTAGAAATATAAATTATTGTCCATGACTTTAAATTTAAATCCATTTTTTCATCCACTTTCTCAATTAAAGTTCATTTTCTGACTTTTTTCAATTGAAATCCACTTTATCATATTATAGGCCCAAGTCTTTCATTTTTCGAAATACTGGTTTCCCAGTGCACCTCAATTTCCTGACACATTTTCCCAGACTTTTCAGAAATAAGAACCCTGCTAAAGTGGTCATGAGCAAGTTCTATTTACTAACCACGTCCAAACTTTAAAGGTAGTCTATATTGACTAAATCAATCATGTCATCCCATTTCAAATAATTCCCTGATTTCCAGATAGTGTGGTCACCAACTGACCACTTTGCTGAACGCCATAACTAGAGCAAGTTCCCCTCACATCGACTAACTTCGCCATCTTGAAAAATGCTGCGTTCCAATGTGGGTCACCATAGTTTCGAATGCATTTTCGCCACATTTAAACTAGTTAATGGCTCGTAAAGAGGCCGACATTGATCCCATACTTTCGTCACAATCAAATGTCCTACGCAATAAAGCCGTGCACCAAATTTCACCTCTCCATGACGTCTGTGACTGTCTTAACTACGAGACAGTCCTAAAAGACGACGCTCACATATAGCTGATCAACTCCTCGATGATGGTGGTCAACATATGGCAGGCATCAAGCAGGTGATGCCACGAGATAAAAATCAATCAAAAAGACCAGGAAGTTCAAAATGGCGACCCTGGCAGATCAGTGGAGGTAACAACTAACACGTGGCAGTCTGATGGTCAATCCAGAGCCAATTGAATTCCAGGGACGTCACCAACGACGATGGTTATTTTCATCAATTAAAATTCAATTCGATTTAATGCATACACCCAGTCAGCACCTGAGATTTACCCAAGTACATAAACGTTACATTGAAAAGTATGGAAATTTTTCAGCCAAAGTCAGAATGTGCAGAGATAAGTCACACTAAGCCACATGCCACCCAACTAAAAATTCCACAGCAAATGTTACAGCAATGTTTCTTACAGTCATAACATCTTTGTACTCGTGTACATCTACCTCCCCCTCCACTACCACACGGCACCTCAGGTGTGAACTAAATTGAATTATGCCACAAATCCGTAAAAATCACACTGCACCAAGAGCAGCCTCACAGGTACTTCCGATATGAAACTGATATCCAAATCTCAGCTTATCAGCAGCGGAATCCGGATGCGAACCACATCCAACTTTCGCCACATTCCAGGTGGCGATTGATCCTTGACCTCTTGACCACTCGTCCCAGAGCCATCGCTGGCACGGTGACCCAGCGACCGGCCCGAATTGGGACGTCCAAAAACTGTGGGCACCTGTTGATGCAGGCAACACCAGCGGAGCATATGGTCGAGCCAAAACGCAATCTACTGACCTTAGTGAGTGGCGAAAAATGCCAGTAGGAGTCTGTTAGCGACAGTATCCGATCGGGGGCACCAGGCCGTTGGGGTCCCATGGACACCGGACGAAGCCAGGGGGATATCCGACAAAAACTGTACACGTAGGTAGGTTTGGGGAGCTTGTCGTAAAACGTGCGCAGCGCGGTGATAGCTCTGGGAATGAGACTATGAGAGAGGCAGAGCTGAGAGCCTGAGAGGAGGCCAGCCTACTAGCTCTGGAGGTGCGATTGGAGAGCTGGCACAGGTAGCAAGGGGACGTTCGGATATTACGTCAGCTGAAATCGACACTCGCAGAATTGCTCGATTTTATATACTCACAGTCAGCACAGATGCGATGTGGTAGGGCGTTGGGGTGGCCTCGTTACACGTTGCAGATTCACTCAAGTACAAAAATGTTACAGCAAAAGAAGGTGAATGAAAGTATATTAAATATACAGAACGAGCAGGAAAATTGCAGCAAACAAAACAGACAGGTCATGTACATGTACTGCTATCTTTGGAGAACCTCGAATATAACTGGTGTACATTAATTAACATTTTCAAAACTCACCAACTTGACTGGTTATTATAAAAGATTAATTCCATCAATTCCCATTCCTTATGAATAATTTGTGCTGTTATATGACTGAGACGTAAGGAGTCGATGGAATTAATAATTGTTGTAACCCCAAAAATAAACCCCAAAACAAACCCACTTGTACATGATTTTGGGTATTTACTTAAATTCGGGAGGTTTTAAATCAATGCTGGATTAATTCATGATCAATTCAATGATTACCGATTTAGATTGGGTTGATGGATTACAACCCCCTGCCACATGGTATTTGCATACTGATTGTAGGGTCAGAGTTGAATTGAACCATGCAAGAACCATAGTATGGGGGTATTGAATTGAACCACTTGGAGGGGAATGATGACGAATGCTGACACAGTAGGGGGGTTGTCACAAATGGCATAATACTTGAACGTGCCCCCTCCCCGGGCCAAGCAGCTATACATTATCGTCGTCATCATTAAGATAAGTACGTACAGCGGTTTATAGCTGACAGTTAATAATAAGTGGCCATTTTAATTTTTTACGCATTTTAATTGCCGTCATGCGGAAGCTGCGTCCAGTCGACGGCCGTTAAAAACGTGACCGCTCGAAACGATGCATTATGTAAAACATAAAAAAATAAATAAAATAATTCCCCAGACAAATACGAATGGCAAAAAGATGGGTGTCACTAAAAACGAGGGGGTTTCACATTCAGAAAATAGGTCACTGACGTCATCATTCGCGTTCGCCCCCACAGTCCAGCTGCGACGAGGTAATTAACGAACATCCCTCCGCGCAACCACTTAATTTGAACCAACTAATTTAATAATTACAACACTAGAGAATATTTTTACCTCTGCTGGCATTGAGCGACCAAAATGGCGGATCCCCAACCACAACCCAAAAACCGAGAATATCATCCAAAATTTCGCGCTGGTTATGATTCTTCGCAAAAACTGTCACCTGAGAATAATTACCGCCATTTCGAGACATCGAAGCCGCAAAATCGGCAACATTTCAACGCCTAAAAAGCAATTTCGGCATCCGAAGCAATGCCGGATAAAATAAAAATTTCGCTTTTTGGAATGGAACGGAATCTCGTGAGTAGAATGCAGATTCGAAAATCCTGCCAATGAGCTGCTGGCGCTCCCCTGCTCGTACCGAAACCGGGAAGGCGCCAGCATGGCACGGGCGCCGCCATTGGTGGTTGGCGTAACCCGAGCCCGAGCATCACTTTTTCGACGATATTTTAATAAAGGCAAATTAAAAACGCCGATAAATAAACGTAGGATCGTGTTAGCGGCACGCCGACCTTGGTACGCTCGGCGGACAATAGGATTTTTTATTGTGAAGTTAAGGACGATAAGAACACGAGCGGCGACAGTGGCGCCATCGCCGCATCTGGAAATTCGATCAATTTGATGGCTGTTAATTACTGCTAATTACGACACGAATCGCGTCCGGCATTAATTAGGACGACCCGAACGATACACGAGTGGCAGTCATCTTTACAAGATTCTGCATCCCCACCAGCACAGGTGGCGCCACCTGACTTCCCACGTCACCGGAAGTCAACAAAGGTGTTTGTCGACGGAGTTCCAACACCTGGGGCGCCTTTCCTCCCACAACTTAGTTGTGATGGCTGGAATAGCTAAGATGGATAATAATAAAGTCAAGACGTCAGGACGTAGCTTGACACCAACGATCTGGTTGGTTGCTGCGACGATGACGTCAAGATCTCCATTTCAAAACGCCGTAAGCCACGCCCATTTGTCACGAATCCATCCTTTCCACTAATAGAAGAAAATGAAATTGTGACGTATTGATGCTCGTGCCAAACGGGCGTGGCTACGTCGCCGGAACCAACCAGCTCGAAGTGTCAAGCTGGGTCTAGTTTCGTCTCCATCTCGGCGATTCCCATAACCAAGATGGCGTCCGCACGCGCTCAGTGCACGTTCTCCAGAATGCGCGTGCATTTTGGGCGGTGAAAAAGAGCAGCAGCTGCTGCGATTGGACGCGCTCTATCGAACGTACAGCGGTGGGCGGGGCCAGATTCGAACCAGCCAATCAGAAATCACAGCTGGCCTATGCACACAACAAAACGATGCGATTTGATTGGTTTACTCAAGAAGGCTCAAGAACGAGCCAACGAGCCGCATGTGCGACCCTGCGCGCCATCCAGTTGTCCGCAACGTGCGGCAGATGGCGCCACATACACGCAGTCGGCCAGCCCATTAGCACGTCTGGATTTTTCCACGAGAAACAACGGCCTCTGATGGTCGTTTACTCCACGGCGGCAGCAGACGAGGGGCCCATTTAGGGGGCCCGGGGTGTCCTTGACTAGCGGATGACCCGGGTCTACGACCCCGGGCTCCCTGTCGAGGACGCCAAATGGAAAGTCAGTGGCCCCCGTGCAATGGCGGACAATTTCAGGGGAAGATGAAGATGCAAGAAATGAAAAATGCGAAAGGCAGACTAAACAGGACTGCGGAGAAGAGTTTGACCTTGACCAGGTCACCGATAGTTAAACTGGGTCAGTGCTGGTACGCCGCGTACCTGTCGTTATTAAATTTCGGAGAAGCCACCCCCTACCCCTACCAGAAAAGACAAGTTTTTCAACAAATACCAGGAAAGTGCAGTGGGGAAAATGCATTGTTGGTTAGGTGGTGGACCTACCTCACTCGTGCACTTTGATAAGTAAAATAAAATTAAGAAATAGTTTTTTGATTTTTCAGTGCTCTGAACACGTTGCATTATTGTTAGCATCATAACTGGACTTCATGGTGTCGATGTATTTGCTTTTAAAATCTCCATGGAAAGTCATGGAAGTTAGAATTAATTTTTACCCAAAATGTTATCCATTTTACATGACTTATTTTCAAATTCAACGCCCCATCCAAGACCTCAAATTCAGTCTATGACATGTCCCTAAACTTCAACTTAATTGCATGACCTAAACTTCATTTCATGACTTATCCATGACCCCCAATTTCGTTTCATGACTTTTCCACTACCTCATGACATCACTTCATCACGTCAAAATTTTAATTCCACGACTTATCCAGGATTAAAATATGCATTTTCAAGGCAAAATGTTAATATCATTGATTTTCCACGATCTAAATTTCACTAATCGACTTCCCTGTGCCGTGGTCAGCCCGTTCACTAGCATTCAGACACAAACCCTGGGTATTTTAAGTCACATTTTAAAATACTCATGACCCCAGCTTAATGTAACGACTTATCCATGATCCCAACTTCATTTCATCACTTGAAATCGCAATATTTCAAGGAAAAACGTCATTTTCCTCAACAAAAACTTCAAAATTCTGGGATGACATTAGTTTCTGTATCCTCATCTTGTATTTTCTTTGCAATTTGCTTGCATTTTCTCCCATCTTTAATGTCGAATTTATTGATCAATTCCATGAAATTGCGCACTGGCTGCAAGCTGACCTTGAGCCCGGATTGCGTGGTCTGTTGCTACTCAACTGAGACATCGATTCCCGATGTCCGAATCGATGACCAATGACCAACAATAGTACCACGAAACCAAACAACGTTTTATCTTGTGGCCACAGATTTGTGTTTATGGTCCCAACCCCAAATTTAGTTTTTTTCCCAAATGCGATAAAAGTCCCCCTCACTGGCCAGGGGTTAACTTCCTGGTCAGTCGTCCAGACCCAAAATAGAACCAGGGGACACGCAGAGGTCACGTGGCTCAGCACCCCCACCCAGTATTCGGCGTTGTCTGGAGTGTGACCCCCTAACCACATAAAAACAAGTCCTTCAGTCCCCACACCTATAAAAACCCTCATTTCTTGGTATGACGTCAATTCGGGGAATTTTCCAACAACCAAAAAAAAATGCATCACAGGTCAAAAAAATTTGACTTGGGGGAACTGCGTATCGAGATCAAAAATATGATAAAACGTGGATTAAAAATAACCAAAATTTACGTTAAACAAGATCCAAAACGAACTTAGATGACAAATAGTAAACTTTAACCAAATTTCATCTTCAATATTGATGACTTTGATCGACAACATCACCCCCTCCAAAGTTGATGACATAAATGAACGCCCCCCATGGCGTTTTGACACATTTTGGATTATCATTGATTTGGATAGTATTCAGATGGTCTGTAGTCATGGTCATATGGACTGTAACATTCTACAGATTGCATGAATCTTACCAAACATGCTACAGATTGCATGAATCTTACCAAACATGCTGCAGATTGCATGAATCTTACCAAACATGCTGCAGACTGCATGAATCATACCAAACATGCTACAGATTACCAATCATGTCATTGATGTCAAACACACTACAGATTATATCAGTCATACCAAACATTCATCATTCTATCAATCGTTCCACAGATCACTAGTGAACTGGCTGCACGAAAAAGCGCACTGGAGCAATCACAGACAGAAAATCTGACGAGTCCAATGGGAATTTAATGACTGCGACTTAATTTCATGACCTTTCCATGACCTCCAGACACCCTGTAGCACAGCAGTAAACTGGCTGCAGAGGGCGCAGCGAAGCCCACCATTCTTAGCCGGACACAGGGTATAAAAGCATCAGCCGGGATGGTCTGTTCACCTTCCCAGGTGCATTTTTATCAACGCCAATAAATTAGCAGTTTCGTTTCCCCCCTCAATAGCAAGTTCGCTGCCCCCTGAGCCTACAGTAATTCCCGCTACGTCCAAACTGTCTTCCGCCAGGTGGCGTCGGGGCGAGCAGGCACCACGCGCACGCATGACGTCACGCGCCATTGATTACGTCACCAACAACTATAAGAAGGTGGGGAGGGGGAAGAGAACCCCAGCTGGGTTCAACGCCCGACAGCACGCCCTCTGGCGGAAGATTAAAGCGAGCACTACACAGGACGCCCATAAAGATTTCGACAGTAACAGAACCTATGGTGGAACCACGAAGTGATGGAACTGGGCTGAAAGCGCCGACCAATAGAATCCAATCGCCAGTTTGCGATTGACTAAG
>JAQFYZ010002274.1:0-17850 GCA_034695085.1 Cylindroiulus punctatus
GTTGGGCCAACGAGTTTAGGTTGGCATGCCAACATGAATGCAATGTTGGGCCAACACTTTCTGGTTACTAGGGTACCGATAGTGCATCGAGCGCTGGTGAGTTAATTGGCTTAAAATCTTGGCACCTCGTACTGTATATTGGCTGAATTCATGAGCCAGACACACGCTATCTATAGTAAAATCAACGAGAGAAGACAAAAATGGCGTCCGTTCAACCAATAGGATGCAATTTCCTGTTTGCGACTCGTTCATCCAACATTTAGAGGGCGGAGCCTGAACGTGTGACCACTGCCAAAAAGTGTTAGCTATGGGACAGTTAGGGGTTTAGAAGTGGTCGGGGGCTTCCAAATTTGCTCTTCAAAATTTGGGACGACGACAGACAGAGACGTCCATCTCTGTCTGAGAAGGAATAAAAAGTTCCTTAGCAAGTCGGAGGTCGGCACTATAGTGGTCGGCCCAGGGTCACACATGCGGCTTATTGGCTCGATTTGGAACCCGCAGTAGGATGGGAGTCCTACTCCCATCAATGACAGGGGCCATGGTCGCACATACGACATTATTAGCTCCCGAGCTGCGGCCGAGCGTTCACGGATCAGCGCTCATGCATACTTCGTTCACCGTGGTTAGTATAGCTATGGCTGCCATGTTGATTTTACCAGCTATTATAGGGTCGGAATAGCCTGGAGAAACCTATCAATAAGCGGAATCCCTCTGACTGGCTGTCAGAATTTGTCATTTCTCGTTGAGCCGACTATAGTGGCCAAGTTTGATCAACACCTAAATAATTCACTCTTTACATTGCATTGAAACTGCATGATTTCAGGAACTTCCAAATGCTCTGACATCACAAAATGGTGATTTCATACCTGTCATTTATACTACGTTTTCACCAAAATAAACTATGATTAGTGTATTATGGTTGCCTTGCAATCATAATACAGTAATCACAATACAAAAATGGCGTGTTTCCACGGGATTTCACGTTGCATGACGGGATTGGGCTGTTTTTTACAGGGTGATCGTTTATTTTGCATCCACAGACTTCATAGTTTCGTCTGCTACCACGTGCTTACACATCGTCTCCCAACAATCATTGTTCCTGTAAAAGCAGTAAAATAGCAACTTACTCGATTAAAGCAATTAAAAACGTATTAATCACGTTTATCGCTTCCTGCGATATGATGTACGAGCGTAGCAGACGGGAACTGGATCGCTAGGGATTTTCTAGGGATTTCATAGGTTTGTGTAGGGATTCGCATTGCCACATTGACGCATGGAAACGTTGAGTGGTGACACGGCCTGACGTCACTCAATCAGTGAAGTACGAATTGTGTTTTGGATCACAATTAATGTTGGATCAACATTCGTTTTGTGTTTCCACCGAGAAATGAATTGTTGGTTCGGCCACCAATTACAATTCAAAATTCCGGTGGAAACGGGGTATTAGGCACATGATGATAGTTGATCTTCCCCTGTCATTATTTCACGTTTACCTGACCTGCTATTTTTTTTTTTTTTTTTTTTTTTTTGTGGAAATGCTCATGAAAAATGCATTCGTTCTTGAACTCGCTAAAAGCACTTTGAAATCGAAACGGGACTTTCTTTCAATTGTTTTCGGACTCTGGAGCTAATTTCCCAGCATAATTGATATGGCGAAGTAATTCGAAGAATTCGCAACGATTTCAGTTTGAATTTCACGTTGAAAGTTAGTTTGTTCGAATGCTATACCGGACGATTTTTTTATTTGGGCTTTGTTCCGCACTTTGCATCAATTATTAAGATGCGTGCAGCATCACGCACTTTTAAAAGGCCAACTTTTCCATCGATTTTCGGGACCATTATTTGGACAGTGAGCATTTATCAAGTGGCAATTTGTTGCTATAAAACTACATGTAAGTGAATGCTATTCTACCAGGCATTTGCGTAAGCCAATGCATTCGTGCACACATGTGCGTTGTTTGTACTCGCTTTACTAGCCCAGTATTAGAGTCAAGTCTGTGTCAAAAAGTGCAATTTTAATAGAAGGTGAGGGGGAAAAGCCACCCCAGCATGTTAAAGTCGCTGCAAATGGCATGCAAACTAATAAGCTTGACTAGATATAAATGTAATATAGTGTAAACACCACTGAATTTAGCTTATCCCGTAATGATAGCTGCCCATGATAATGCAAACAATGCGTGCATATTGGTAAGGTAGCTAGGATTGCTCCTATAAAGGGGCTAGAATTAAATCAAGTACATTATTGTAATGCATAGGAATAAAATGGATTATTTTCACTGGCAGAAATCGAATGAAAATAAAATGATTTTGTCTGCATTTAAGCCTAATCACTGTTTATACACAGACTTTAGTATACCTTAATCTAAGTAAGTTTTATATCTGAATATGTGTTACATGCAGTACATTTACTCGCGTATACTTGATTTGACAATCTCTATTAGGTTGCTTATTCAACGCACCCCATCCCAACCAAGCTCAAGTCGGGTAAACAGTTTAAACTGGCTTAACTCAAGACGAGCACGTGACGTCGAGTCACGTGCTCATCTGATCAGACGTCATTACAAACGAGTGGGGAAAAATATACTGTATGCTGAGTTTCTGCTGTATCTGCTGTATCGTCTCCGGGGACAGACTTTAAGGCAAGTCATGTAAACCCGCATCTCTAGTCACTTGGTAGAAGAGTTAGCTATTATGGATTAAACCTAGCATGTAAACATAGTGCTCGAAGGCGAGTGGAAAATTCCTCTTAGCCGAACACCTAATTAACCTTTGGTATAATAAATCTGATCTGACCTTAATTATTTTTACCACCGCCATTTAATATCATCTCGTGTAAAGAACGCAGGTGATGGGATAATAACAGTTAATAACAATAGAGAATGAGACCTTCTGTTTTATTTCTCGCACAGTAAATGACCCGAGGCATGCGAACTGTCCTGGGAGGTCAATATTGGACGTTTAATACCATAATGAATTAAACATGGTTGTGAAAAGAAACTCGATGCACGTGGTCATCTACTGCGTTATATCGTTTGATTTATACAAGGTTCATGCTTTTAGCTCATCAAATTAATTGTTTTCATCTTGAATCAATACTATTTTATACACCCATCAGCTAGTTACGATGGTCGTAAATAGAATAATCAGTCCAATGATGACCAGTGGCTCTTCTGATATCGCT
The DNA here is from genome assembly GCA_034695085.1 of Cylindroiulus punctatus. NCBI lineage: Eukaryota > Metazoa > Arthropoda > Diplopoda > Julida > Julidae > Cylindroiulus > Cylindroiulus punctatus. Next base: position 3,182 of record JAQFYZ010002274.1, read on the forward strand.
GTACTAATTGCTGCCAGGCACGTTAATGTTGTGTGCATTAATGTTGCCGGATAAATTGCGCGCACATGCTAATTTGCGTTATTAATTTCATAAAATAAAGTGCAACGGCTAGATAATTTCGGTATATAGGCTCGTACGTAGGAGATTAATTCTGGGTATACTTGGAAAGACTTCCAAGAAAATGATCTGAAAGCAACGTTTAATAGCATATTGATTTCTAATTCCATTTTTTACGCTTACACTACATGACTTTAGAGAACATCTAAATCTGTGTTTCCCAAACTTGTTTCCTTCATTGCCCATTACCAGAAAAACCTTTTTAGCCGATATACTGAAGGTAAAATATTGATATATCTACAGTGAAAATGATTGAATGCCATTCGCATTACTTGTTCCTGTTTTAGAATATGTGTAGTACATGTATTAGTGATCACTTCGACGCCATTATGGCAAATTTTAGTATGCATTCTGCGATGTGTCTTTGCCTAAAGCAAAAACACCAAATTTTGTGTAATATACCGAGATTGGGGACAAGCGGAGCTCGAAAAAACAAGGTTTATGAAAATTAAAAGCATGTACGATTTCCAGAGAGGAAAATCCTATAGCATCAGAGGAAATGAATTGCAAATTGAATCAATGAGGGGAAATATTGAAAAATAGGAATGGATTCCAGATTATGCTTCCGAAATACGTGTATTTCGATATTTGATATAGTTGGGGATAAGCATTGAGGAAATGTGTTTGCACTAGGAATAAATAAAATAGATGCATGCAATATGCACATTTTCAGTGACGTTTTAATGAATGCACTTATGGGACTTTTGCATTTACATTCATGGATCCTTCATGGCTCGTTTGGCGCTGTCCCTACACCGAGATTTCATACTCGTAAATCTCACGGTTTTGTGCATGTGTTGTTTTTTAGCTTTTCGCAATTGTATACGCGTTGAATTAAACGCGTCGTAATTTCAAAGTGTGACCTTATTCATTTTCGCCTAATTATTAAAATGTAGGGTGACGGCATGCCAGTTGGGTGTGGTCTTTGTTCAGTCGTTCAATTATGCTAGGTTTTGAAAAGGGCATTGCCCTTCCCAATAATATAGGCCTATCTGAGTACACTTCCTACCTGAGTTATAGAATTCACACGTAAAGGTTTAAGCCAGATAGCCGCTATAGTTAACATTAATCAAGCAGAAAATGGTGACATAATTGGAGTCTGGTCCATTTTTCTAATGGTATGCAAAGTTGTTTTAGGGAGTTAATTCTGTACAGGTAACAGGTTTACCAGGTAACCTGTACAGGTTTAAGGTGACACCCCTAGAATAGGGTCTCATAGCTTTTTTTCTTTCTTGTAAATTCAAACCGTATCATGTATTTAAAACATGTATGCGATAGTCAAAGAAGTACATGTGCAACACTGCCGAAACACGTTCTTACTCGAATGCAACAATTTGTAATCAAATTTTTGGGATAAACTACCGAATCTTCCCTTTGTTTACATGCCTAGGGCAACTTAAATTAAATCAATCTTAAATGCAATGTTTTTCATTGAGCAATAATGCTATGCGCCATGTGGTGAAAACCTTTCTCGACTTTCTCATTATGTTTATGACGGAGTGGCAAAAAACAGGGAAAATACCTTATAGTAGACGACACACATTTGTTTAGAACCTTTGCAAGAATAAATAATTTGTTGTATTGTTTCCAGAAACCGTTTTTTCATTGTTTGTTTTTCGAAATGAAAACCCAAAAGAAAACAAAACAGCCAACCTTGCTTTGTGTTTATCAACACCAAAGAAATGTGCCAAGACATGCACCGATACGAATAAGAGTTTCAGTTCGGATAGGACATAAGTTAGCGTCTAGAAAAACATCTTTATACCAAAGGAAAACACTCAGACATGTAGTACATGCGAAATCACCAGGCTAGACTAGCTTTCGAAAGCAATTTCCACTTGGGACTTGTAGCGCAATAGTGAACTGTTAACGTGTAAATATATTTAGGAAAGTAGTTTAATTCTGTATTTTTTTTGTTTGTACGATTTTTTCCGAAGTCCGAGGTTCAGTGGGAAAATGTCGTTATATTAATTTGACTTTATTTCCCCGGAGAAAAAAATGTTTCGCCGAGCTTTCATCTTATTAGGTCTCGTATGGCAATCGATATTATAATAAGCCTCCACGTGTATATTACTTGTTATATTCAAGACAGAGACCGTTGTTAGAGTGTATCCCAACAACATTATTGCGGCCATGTTGAATGTGCTTTGTTTGCTTGTTTGGAGTAGAAATCAATGCAAAAGAGCATGTACATGTAGGTCGGGATCGTGTTCGCAGTCTATATCGACAAAAGTTGCACAAATGAGTTTTAGATGCAGTTTTAGATCCATAAAAATGCAATATGAAAGTTATTTTTTAAAACAAAACGCAACAATCAGGAAGACGCCGTAGGTAAAAGTTTGAAATCTAGATCATAAAAATGGTTTTATTCCCGAGTTTATAAGAAATTGTCTAGTCATACAGGGTGATCACACGTCCTTCCCTCATCATTTAAAAAACTTAGCTTTAATGACCAAATTTTGGAAAAAGGTTTTATCAGGTTTTATCAGGCCCGTTTTATGGTTTGTGTAAGCCTATAATTTTGAAAATAAAAGCAAACACTGCGTTTAATCGAATCGGAACATCCTGCGGATGAATTTAGAGCGTATTTGCATTAAATTATTTAACTGGGCGTCAGACTCCAGAATGTCTTGGATTTGAGCCACGGTTCGTTACCCTCGTCGTGCAATTTAGGAAAAATTGCTTTCAACGTATTAAATTGCACCATACTGGTGCAGCCTGCATGCTGCAGCGCATTAAAATAATAAAAAAACATAGTGGAAATTGACAAAAGGCTTTCCGAGCTGTTAATTCTGTACACGATCCGCATTATAGCAGTTATTGAGACAAGTTGATTGGCTCAATTCGCTCTTATCCTAATGAATTAAACGAACGATTTTTTGGCGCATTGGGAAAGGCTGATGTACTTGGGGTATCATCCAAAAATATGGTCCCTTTTGGTGAGGGGACCTGGGGATAGGCGTGTTGATCTAGTTGATGGCGTTTCCCTAAGAAAAATATTCAAAATGCACTCTAGGGACCCCATGAGGAGCCCGCATATGCATCATTGCATAAATATTTTCTGGCTGTGCCAACCCTGACCACATAAGGTATTGGCCAAATTTAGACTAAATGTTTATGCTCGGATGGACCATTTCAACGATGATGGGGACTGTCAAATTCAGATAGCCATCCTCGATTACTGCTCTGCTTTGCGAGTGAACATAGATTTGGTACTACAGTATTCGTCGAAATTTATCGTGAAAGTTTTAGACTGTCGTTCAGAATTCGCCCTGCCCCACCATAAGCACTATTCAAATTTTGGCTTCTCCTAACGACTCGTAGGTTGGCAGTGATTGCCTGGTGGTTGGGCAGATAAACTACGTCATTAGGTTAGGTCAAACACATAAAACCACCAAACATGAGAAGAATGCACAGCTAAAGCGTCATACGTGACAACTGTGCAGATTTGTTGAAGGGTATCATCTGCAGTATATCCAGATGTTAAAGTGGAATGGTGCAATGACATCTTTCTGCACGAATGACAACCAGGCTGCTGCGTAGTTAGCTTTTGGCAATGACAATGACAAACTATTTCAACCGTTGGCATTTCGCTATCGACATAATCATCGCTGCTTATAAATTCTGTCACCAATGACCATCAAGATTTGGAAGGAGGCTGCGCAATTTCATCACCTTGCCAAAACATATTGGAAGGGACTGTGCATAAAGGGTGGATTAGTGAAGTCAACTTTTTGTTGGACGTAGTTTATGCACAGCCCCTAAATGCGTCTGAAGAGCTATAGTAGAAATACGAACTGATGGAACTGAAGGCCGGCCAATCAGAGAGGTGTCGCTTATCGATTAGGGATTCCTGGTTTTTAGTTGTTGAAAGGAAAATGGCTGACGCCTCGAGCTGAAGCGCCTCCAATGTTTTTTCTTGTTGAGCTCCTTCCTCTCACCAGTGGCGCTGTATGCGAAATACTAGACTTAGTCAATCGCAAACTGACGATTGGATTCTATTGGTCGGCGCTTTCAGCCCAGTTCCATCACACCGTGGTACTACTATAGCTATCGAGTCGACCAGATGCATTGGGAATATATTGCAGTTTTAATTTACAGGTCTAGGTGGCGCTGAGGATGCGTCGCCAACAGCCATTTTTCCATGTAATGAATCTAAATAACCGCTCGTAAGATGCCCCACCTGCCGCCAGGAGATGCCCTTTTGGGATTTTCTCAAAGGTTTCCTGGCAGTGTTTTAAAAGATTGCCAAAAAGAAGGGGTTTTTATGTTTGGCCCTAGACTGAATTCCCCAAAGTGACGAATTGTGTAACTCGCATCGTTTTCAGGCCTCCAATGGGATTCCATCCGTCCAAATTGGCCAAAGTGATGCGTTTCAAGTTCACCACAGGGGACGGTGCCTATTCTCACCGACTTAAGCAATTGCTTGCTAAAAATAAGCACAATCTGTTTTTTAGTCGGTGGATGGAAAACTGCAGTGACGGTTAAGTGGCTTAAACCGAAACATTTTGTGTCTGCCCTCAACACGCTATTGACAGAAAGGATATTTTCCCTTTATTCCGCAATGTTTATTGTGCACTGTATATAGTATAGTGTAATCCTTGCTCCAGAGTTCCCATATGCTAAGTGTCTGAATTTTGCACCTAACATAATGTAACGTAACCACAGTCTGTCAAACTTAACCTAACATAACTCAACCTAACATAAAAATATAATGTTTAGCTAACTATCCCAGGGCAATCACTGTTAGCTTACGAGCCGTTAGGACAAGCTACCTCTCAAGTTCATGCTCCAAATGTGCACAAACAAATAAAATAGCTGACCCAGGTGCCATTGAACTCGACGAACTAATCGACGACGAATAGTCCAAATATATACAGGATGAACATAGTCATTCCCTAAGAAAATAATCTTTAAAAAACTTACTACATGATAAATGTTTGGAAAATCTCAAAAGCACAACTAACAGTTCGAAATGCTAAAAATACAACGCAAAAAAGTTTGAATCACTTGTCGAATCCAGTGCTATCCCATGCGAGTACAGTACAGTACATTACAGTACAGTACAGTGCACTCTAAATGGAAAAAAGTACAAATGTTAAACTTTAAGGGTACAAATGTTTTGAAACTTTATCCACACCCTATGGGTACATATGTTGATTGCACGTGTACTCTTGACATGTGTTCCTAGGGGTACATACGAGTCTACCTTTGTACCCATTCATATTGTACCTTGAGGTAAAAATATTTAAATCATTTCATCCCTGTGGGTACATATATGATATACGGGGTGCAAATGTACATTAATTTTTGTACCCCACAAAAACTGCAGTTGTACCTTTAAGGTTTACAGTGTAGCTTTGCCGCTAAGAGTTGGGTGTTGTGGTTTGCTGCGAGCGTCTTGGTTTTACAATTGTTGTGTGGCTTGCTCTAATGCATGCTTTATACAATGTCTATTTAATTGGGATGGATCGAAGACACGAGGATGCTGAGGATGCTTGGGGGTGGTGCGCTTTTTAAATAATGCCTTCTTGGGTGCCCCGATGATCCCACCGTGGCGCTGCCATCGTTAAACGAATAACTCATCCAGGCCTGTGTTTCTGGTAAATTGTCCTCTCAGAGACCGATTCTGGATGAACGCGCGCACCTGCAAATTATCGATTTCCATCAGGCTCACTTCTGTTATCCGTGCATATTAAATGAAGCCATCTTATTACGCATTCACTTTTCCAAAGTTGCCAGACACGTTAAATTCATGAATTATTTTTCGAAAAGCCCGTTTAAGCCTAAATGGGAAAGTAGCACTTTTTCATGAAATTCCCTCATAGGCTTCTAATGCCCCCCTTTACCGACTGTTCTCACAAAATTAATAGCAACCATTAGGGGTAAGCATCCACATCCTCTGCAAGCATAGAAGCCGAAACAATAGGTTGCTGCCGGGAAAAGACCTCGAATTCCAACCATTAATGACATCCAACACCACATTGCGTTATATGCTGACATAACCTACAAACCTTCCCAATAAATCTTAATATCCGAGCCGTTTAATAGCCTGGCATCCTAAAATCCCGAACCGCTGTAATGCATCGCCGTCTTTCTAATCGGTATTAATGCAACTGAATCATGATTCAATCATCTATGATATACGCAGTTGGCTAGTTTGTGGCATCTTCGTTATACATGTATACTGTCTGGTAGATAAGAATGCATAATGTCTTAAATATTAAATGGACAGGTCATCATCGTGCAGGTTTTTTTTCCCATATGTTAAAGCAATGCATTTTGAAATGCATTTCAAAATATATGTAGATTGAGACATAAATGTACAATAATTACAATAATTAATAAGAAATAAAAAATAAATGTACAATGTATTTCATAATGGATTGTAAATGCACTTATCATGGAGCTTTTTGTGAAAAATTCATTTGCAATACATTTTACAATTGGCAATGTATTTCAAATTGCATTTGAAATACATTTCTTTTGCATGTGGGCAGTCTAAGACTGAACATGGGGTGACACGACTTGATGTATAAGCAAAAAAAGACTGCATGTTGAAAATGTAATATTTTTAATTTTAAAGGTCGGTGTTGAATGAACTTTCCCAAAACAGACACTCGGTTTACTACAATAAATTAAATCTCGTGTTTTTGGCCATTTTGGGCTGTTTTTGCTCGATTCCATGGCCGCCATTCATCGATTTCGAGAAACTTATGCTCCTCGAATTCGACATCCGTGATAAATAATTAAAGGTGCCATGTGTTGGGGGCTGGGCCACGAGTTTCGCTATTCAAATAAACCTCGACGTGATATTTGAAAAGCGGTGAAGCAAAACAGTTTTCTTAACAGACTGTCCTTGCCTTTGAACAGGACCCAAGCTCGCAGTTTGCAATCCATCGATCCACTCATTTTTAGCTCTTGTTTATATTTTTGGCTACTTTTTCTTGGCTTTTCTCGTTGGAGGCTGCCCTTACAATTTTTATTGACTATACAGATTAATGATTTTGTGCAACGAAGGAACAAAATATAAAGTTAAAATAGGTTGCAGCCAGAGTGGGTTTGCATGTGATGAAGTACAGTAGTAGCAATAATTTTTTGTTTTTCCTTCTGTTTAACCTAACATAACCTAATAGGTGGTTAATATAATTTCTTTGATTAGCTACCCCATCCTCCAGACATTCTACCAGATGAATCCAGGCGAAAAATGCTTCATTCTTCACTAACTAATAATTTTCAAACATGAGGTAAATCCGACTGTAGTTTTGTGAAGTTTTCGTACTACAGTTTCGTATGCATTCGATAGAAATGCATAATTTGAGGGGATGAACGATGACTGTATTGGTTACTGAACAAACCGGAGTGTTTTGATTGCTTCACCATGCAAACATTATGCCACATCTATTTCCCAAATCATCATTGACTGGGGCGAGACCAAGATTGACCTCAGATAATACATAAATACGAAAATACGAAAGACGAAGAAGAGAGTTGGGATTGATGTAAAATTTCAGCACATGGCCCAATTTAACGTCTTTCTTCATAAACATGTGTTCGCCTGGATGCCGTTGTAAGCGTGCAGTTTTGAAAACCATGTGACAAACTGCAGGCAAATCTGGAGTTTTGGTGCCAACCGGTTTGAGTGGGTGGTGGATCTGGTGTGCCATGTTTTCTTCCTAATTGAATCTCAACGTCGACCTGCTTTTAAAACTTTTAGCCAAGTTCAAGACTCAATGGCAGCAACTGCTAAGGGGGATCTGGCTCATCATCAGGGCTCTGGATTTCGGTCACGTGACGACCTGGATCCCAAACGGTGCAGTGTTGAGAAACGAGCCTGAATGGGCTTGACTGACATCTCATAAACAGTACGAATGAAGATGAATAGATCCACTGTGAGATTATCAGCTCGCGACTGTCTGGGGGTGTGCATGGTTTATACGAAATGAAGGATTTTAGAGTAAATTGTAGGTATGGAAATTACGCGAAGAAACGAATAATCTACTAGTGGTTTTGGTGCAGCTTACAGCCATGTACTCGTTGAATGATTGCAAACTTGGGTTTTGGCCTCAAATAAACACTTCGAAGTAAAGCCTAGATTCATACATGTAAGTGATGAAAATGAGGAGGAATAAGCTCTCTTGGCTCTGGGGCTATCATCAGCAAAGGGCGTATCTTTGGAGAAAATGTTTAATAGGTTGAGATTACATGTATGCATTTGCTTCTGTCACAGCTGGGCAAGCAATTTTGGTCGAAATCGAACGGAAATTTACCAAAAAAACCGAAAAGTAATGGTTAAATGATAAAATTTTGGTCATCTGTCATGGCAGTTAAGTGCGAAACTGAAAAGGATGCAAGTGCCGAAATTCAAATTTTACAGAAGAAGAAGAATTATCCAGCTCGAAGGGGGAATAACCCCTTATGGCCGAGAATGTATATTTTCAACAGATTAAATAAGGAAAATAATGAAAATAAGAAAAAGAGGGGAAGCCAAAAATCGAATTGCAAACTTATTGATGTACATATTGTATCAATGTATGTCAATCTTTGTGGGAATGCGTAAATGTTTATTCGCACCATTCGAAATGGCAAGTAGAGGGTAGTTGCGTCCAGTGCCATCTTTTGGGAATGGAAAAAAAGTTTTGCATTTTTGGCACTTGCGTCCTTTTCAGCGCTCAATGTATGTGAAACCCACTGACAAGTAAGCATGTTTTCACCCTTATTACTCGTCGCTGATACTTTCTTTCGAAATTGTTCAAAGTACCCTGACCGACAGTAAATATTTCTTGTTCAGTTACAGACGTTGAGCAGATGCCTGTGCATTGACACGTACCTGGTTCAATTTCTGGGAAGGACATTTGGTGGGTGGGATTTTTATTTACTCGGTTTTTGGGTTACATTTTCAAGGTGTGTCCTATACGCATATAAAATGTACAATATTCAAGATAGAGAGATAGCAAAGTTTCTTAAGTAATTTTTTTATAGCGTGGCTGTTCCTGTCTATGGGCAATCACTGCTGACTTCGGTGCTACGTGGTATTACCCATGGAGGGTAAAAATAGTTTTTTTTACGATATTTTCCACAGTTCAATCTAATATTTTCTGCAGTGATGTAACCAGGCATGTCAAAATAAGCACGTTTCCCGAATTTAATATGCTTCTACGACATGAAAATAATACGTTGCTTTGCGCTACTGTATAATGAACACATGGAATATGTTGGTTAACGATTTTTGCGTATATACAAGTTGGACTCCCGATAATCAATTCGCTAGTCCTTAGCAACGTTAACGCGATCCAAAATCCATAATCACGATGGAAACAATTTCTTACGACATTGTGGTTGGACGAAAATAATTCGCTCGGAGTAGAACATTTTGCGACATTTTGTTGATTTGGAAAACATTCAAAAGAATAAACGAAGAAAATAAATATGGACCTTCATACGTGTAATAACGATAAATCAAATACTATTAAGCATTGTAATGTATGCAAAAAAATACGGGTGATCATCAAGTCCATTCCTCATTACAAAAATTTAGTTAAGACCCATTGAAAGTGATTTATTGCAATTGAATTTACCTAATTATGGACAGATAAGATGACTTCAAATGAAACTAAATGTTTTAATTCGAAGTTTATATTGATAGTAAGTTCTTGGACTATATAAAACTAAAAGTAATTTCGTTTTTAGAATTGTTCCAAATTCTAGCGCTCTTATATTCCCATTCAGACGGCAGGTGCTGCCATCTATCGCTCATAAAGCAAAATAAAAAGTGAAACATAGAATTATCGTTTTTATTAATATCATATGCATTTCCACAAGTTGTCAAGAGCACATCTAATAAAACGCAAGTCCCTCTTAATGTTTGCAAGAAATATTTTTTAATATGTTGATCAGGAAAGCAGAAATTGAGTTTCGCCATTTTTTGCAGGGTGTCCCCAAAGTCACAACGCACTTTCAATGGGCCTTAAGAAAACTTGTTACCAGGAAAATTTTTTTGAAAAATTTAGATGAATTGCTATTGTTGTTTAATGCGTTTAGTTGACAGGGTTTCATAGGGGTAGCTGAAAGATCAGTATCTGTTCTTGGCTTTTCTTGCAGTTTTTTTCCGCTCATTTCGCTACGTTTTCAGCGTTAATTTGTACTAACTTTTCTCCAGCTGACAGCGAGTCTCCAGTTATATCCACGGATATCCAGCAGCATTATTTTTCTTTCTCTTTTGTTTCATCTGTTAATTACCAGCATCATCCGAAAATCGCTTTGAGTCGCACAGGCAACTGAGATCCGGGCTTTATGAACGCCTTATTAGGCAATTATCCGTATTCCTCAAGCAGTAAATCCTTAAAAAATGAGAAAACCTCCTACCGGGCCATTGTGATAACGTTGTTATTCAACGGAGTTCTCACAAGACGAGACAAGGTAGTCTTCGGACTTAATGATGTCGAAATAAAAAAAATGTATACGAGGTGTCCAAAAAGTATTTAATGCATGGCCGAACTCTCAGTGTCAACCAAATAAACATAGATTAAATTCATTTTATAAAATTAATTTTTGTGATGCTGGTAGTACTTTATGATCACACCACACGTAGCATACTATAGCGTTTAGTACATTGTAGGCAACCGTGATTTCACTCGGAATAAATTTCTTCAAATTAAGTAGATGCTGCCGCTACCCGCAGCTAAAACTACGAAATCATGCAAATCACGGGCGGATAAATGAAGCTTGAAAAATCGCTTCACGTCTGGAGAAATAATTTATGATTGACCCGAAAACTTGGCTCATTTAACTCGCTCAGAGGTCCGCATGATCGTTGAATTTTAATGGGTGATCCGCGTTAGCAGGCGTGGCATGAATACGAAATTATTGCACCCCCTTAGGCCTATATCAAAATTCACAATTGAGCGCTGGGGTTACTCAAAACGGACGAAAAAATTTCTTGGGCTAAATAGCGAATTTTTAATTGGCAAACGTGGCAGATGCTGGCCATCGTCGTTTTACAGCTCATCTTGGACTCTTGTGAAGTCTTCTTAGCAAAAAGGTCAAAGAGACAAAACTAGTGTCTAAGTCTTAATAGAGAGTTTTAGGATATCGTATTTCGGTTTGCACGCACCCGCTATTATCACGTGACAAGGCTAATGCGCCTGCGCACGTAGAAGGGTGAATCGTTAACGTAACGTGATCACCCTATTTCTTGCGTATAGCGTAGGGGGAAAATCCCGCTATTTCACCGGTTATTTCGTAATTGGAAATTGGCGGCAATCAACACAAAGCAATTTGAATACAAAGTTTGAAGAAAGTTATGGCGCTTTAAGGAAAGGAGTAACGTTAATTGATGTGAACCCTAAAACTACTTTTTATTTCTTGCCGTAACATGATACGCTATTGCATTGGGTTAAGAAATAGCGTAGTGTAATACGATCTCCTAAAACTCTCTATTAAGACGAACGTTCTATGTGGGTGCCATATACAGGGAGCTTGCATTTAAGCATGAATGGTGAAAATGATTCAGTATAAAGCATTTGAGCGGACGTGGTTTTACATAATGTACATAATGGAACAAAATGTACATGTACTGTATAAAGCCTGTTGCATGGAATTCGTACCACAACATTTACATTATTCATGACGTTTATGCGAATGCCTTTAGGGGCCATGACCTAACCGAAATTGTATGTACTCTATCCCTTGAAAACACACTAGCTGCTACAGTTTTCTGAATTCCTGAATGAATTCTGAATGAAAACCATAGAATTCCAGGTCTTAAAGTTTACCAGGTATGTGGGAACCCTGTGCCATTTACGTTTATGTACTGGTAAAAGTTTTTTCTACTATGATATCGACGTTTTAACAACCGATATAATTCATAACTGTTTGTGAATGCATGATGAATGCATAATTGGAGCTTTCTAATGGTAGCCTAATTTAGATAATCGTTATTCGACCTTTTGCAACATTGGGATGGTGATATTGCAGTAAACTAAAGCCCTTGCTTTCCTTCGTCGATTTTTTTTTTAAATCCAGTTTTTCTGTAATTTTTTTCTTTTCATTTCTAACCGTTAGTTGAAGATGTAGTCGAAACTAAGCGAGAGCATGGATATGCTAATATCGTCTTACACTTCATCGTTTCGTGCCTGTGTCTATTATCGGTTTTTTCTCGCTTATCCTGACGTGCCCCTAGTTGCATTTTTTCCTATTAAAATGTTTCCCAGGTAGGCGTCTTTGAAATCGCTGAGCTTAATTCGCTTTTCCCCAGTTTCGTTTTTTAATTATCCAATGAACGCGAAATTCCATCTCAAGCATTTCTCGAGCATGTTCGTCTCGACCCCAGTGGTCTTTGTCGGATATAAGACGATGCATTCTCTTCTGATTGATTTCGATTTATAGCGAACTGTTTTCACATTGACGGATGCTTGAGAGCGAGCTCAATTTAGCAGAAACTCATTAAAAGATGGTTGCGGTGCAACCGATGAATATCCGAAGAGATCTTCCCAAGCTGCTCTCAACGCTGTTGTTCAATTTTCTGGAAAAATGCTTTTAATATTATTCATCAGCACAAAACTTTCATATTTTCATATTTCAATACCGCCTCATGCCTGCATTCGAATTTACTTAGACTGAATATTTAACGAGTCTACTACATGCATATACTGACCCATATGGAAAAGAAATGTATTTTGAAATGCATACCTAGAAATACATTTTAAAATGCATAGCCAGAAATGCATTTGGAAATACATTGGAAAATACCTTTGGATTGGCACTAAAATATGTATGGTATTATGTAGTTCGAAATATATTTTAAAATGTATTCCAATATGTATTGCAAAACACATGTAAATATATTGAAATATGTATTTCAAAATACATATCACAATATATTTCACTATACATTACGAATACATTTCAATTTAAACTGCAGTTATGCAAATTTTGTGTTAAAATATTATTTTCACACAATTCACTGCACAATCCTTTATTGACGAGTTACCTTAGTGATGTCCATTTTGTGAAATTAATTTTAAATCTTGTCTCAATTAAAGCTGAAATGCATTAAAATATAGCTCGGCATTACTATACATTTCGAAATATATTACAATTGCGTTATACAGTTTGGCGTATACATTTCCAAATGCATTTGAAATGTATTTCATTAATTGAAATACATTTCAAAATGCATTTCAAATACATTTTGCTAATTGAAATACATTGCACAAAGCATTTAAAATGCATTTTCTTTGGATATGGGGAAAGGAAAAGATATTTGACAGTTGTGCTCTTTTTGAGTCTATATGTGCAATGCTACTTGTACTGTTAAGTTTGGATTACTGCAGTGACCTGAGGTTGCTAACCGCATTGCAACTCTTTAGATCCTAAATGGCTCAGTGGTTGCGCTCAATTGTCAAGCTAGTGTTTCGGTGAAAGCAAGATTTTATCATTCCTTCCATCGCCCCGTTATTAATGGAGGTAATTACACTCGGTTTGCTTCACTCACCTACACGAGTTTGCCAAATAATATTTGGCGCTAACGTTTTTGGACTAAAGTCGAGAATTTCATGATGGGCGGATCCCCTAGATCAGTATTCGTGATTATACATGATCTATTTATTTTCTACTTTTTGTTACTGCGCACGATGGTTCAAATGATAATTTGCTGCTGTAACATCAGTTCTGACATCAACTTTAACCCTATTCATTTAATTACAGTCAGCATCAGAGATGTCATGTGGTGAGGGGGGTTAATGTACGACTACCCAAAGATAATACTGGAGGAATAACTATTGTGGCCATATCAACCCTGTCGAATTGTCAATTTAACAGTCAAATGAGTTTACAGCCATTTTTATATTATCTCGAAGATAATAATTGTCTCACATACATGTATAAGGAATTATGCTACCCTTGACCATCCTGACCACTGAAACTGCGAAAATATGGCATATTTCAATGCAATTAATATAATATTTGTTAGATCTTATAATTTGGCAAAAGTTAGAAAAATTGAAGTTTATTATTCCATATAGTTGGTTCACTTGGTATCATGATAAAATGTACCAAAACCCATTGAGCTTTTACATTTATAGACGCCATTTTCGATTCTACTGGTTACAGCTCCGCCTGCTGGCACTCCCTGTGAACTAAATCCATGAAATGGAAAACATTAGTTCTATAGTCGTCTCGGCAAAAGAACGAAAATTTTACAGCCAATCAGAGAGATTCAGCTTATCGATGTACTGTTTCAGGAGTTTCAGCGGTAAGAAAAAATGGCTGCCATGCTCGACATTATATTACTGGATGGACGAATCGCAAACAGGAAATGCATCCTATTGGTCTAAACGACGCCATTTTTTCGTTCTTTTGCCGGGACGACTATAGTAGTTCCACTACCATTTTACACAAATTTCTACTTCGAACTGACATGTTTTTAAACTAACATTTTTTTTGTTCTACGTCACGCTGTCAGTGTTGGCAATTGCCCCATATCCAAAGAAAATACATTTTAAATATATTGCACAATGTATTTCAATTTGCAAAATGTATTTATAATGTAT